>CAESWR010001190.1:416214-428440 GCA_903171835.1 Mullus surmuletus
CGGTAACCATGGTGATCCGGCTGCCTCTTTCTTCTGTCAAAAACTTTCAGCCGTTCCTCCATGGCCGACGCTCTCGAGCATCAGGCGGGGACGCTTGTGCAGATGTTAGTGTGGGGGGGGGCGAGGTGTTGCAACAGGACCTGCAAACCCAGGCAATTGCCTATTTGCCCCGAGCTAGAAGGGGACCCCCAGCAGGGGCGGAGCGATGGGGGGCTGGCAGAGCAACTGCCCCTGGGCTCTTGACTCCACTTGCATTTGTGTGCGTTTCTACTGTGAAAAAGGCAGCCCGGAAATTTTACTTCTGAGTAACTTTAATGCTTAATACTTTTTTACTTATATTATATTTTTCATATAAAGATTTAATTCATTATCATCTTATTCAAACGATTTTTCCTGAATTTGCACTTTTCAAATATATTTTTGTCTGTTGTCTGATTGAATTCATGCACTTAAGACAAATAAATCAGATATTACAGTTGCTCACTATATGAGTATTTTTTTCACAAGGTACTTTTTTACTGTTACTCAAGTAATTTTTTAGATGTTCTTCTTTCTTCGAAAGAAAGAAAGAAGAACAGCGAAAAAGGTCCCGCCGTTGTCTTTTGAGGAGATGCATACAAACCTTCCTCACGTTGCTCAGCGACCACCGCATACAGAAAGAGCTGGCCGGCTTCACTCGTAACGAGCGAGTGTAACGGCAGCTTTCAGAGAAAATGTGTGTTCGCGGCTTCAGTCGGACCTCCGTGCAGTGCCGTGAAGAATTTGATGAAAAAAAAATTATTAAAAGCGACTACCGTTTAACCAATGAGCGCAACAACCACAGCGCTAAAACGACGTCACGGGAGTTTCACGATTGACACATACAAAAACACACTCCATTATTTTAATTAAAGTAGCTCAGTGCTATAAATCAACATAGGTATTTTTTTCTTTATTTTCGATAAAATAGGTCTTTTTCTTGACTTGAGAAACCCCAGTCCATGTTGCTCAGTGCAGCTTTCTCAAACGTTTTGGTGCTGGAGCTCAGTAATATTTGGCATTGCCCTCCAAGGGCTCAGCCAATAAGACCCTCTCACTGCTCTGAGTATCTTTTATTTATATTTGATCTTTTTATCATCTCAGCGCAGCTCGAAGCGGCGGAGGAAGTTGCTACAAAATAAAACATCTGCTTTACTTTTCAAAATAAGCAAAAGAAACTTTTCCGTGTTTGCGGGTTGCGTGTTCGTTGCTGTTGAAAATCATAGGCCAGGGCAACGACAAAACAATAGTTGGCTTGTTTCCACGGCGACAGCTTAACACATCATGCCATTCAGAATCACTTGAATATAGAATGTTGCCGCGGGCGTCTGTTTGCCGCACATGCACGCGCGCGCACACACACACACCGGCAATAATTAAACAGCATTTTCGCATGATAGAGGCACAAAATCTCCCAAAAGTTAAGGACACGCTGGATTAGTGCATAGGCAGCTACTTCCACTCATGTATTTGTGGCTTTTTTGTTTATATTTGTGGATATTCTCAGTCATCCAGACCATGGTAAACGTGAAAGATGGCAACAACACTTACTTGAGGTGAGTCTAGTTGCCATATTTCACATATCTAAGTCTT
This sequence comes from Mullus surmuletus, assembly GCA_903171835.1. Lineage (NCBI taxonomy): Eukaryota > Metazoa > Chordata > Actinopteri > Syngnathiformes > Mullidae > Mullus > Mullus surmuletus. The sequence goes on from CAESWR010001190.1 coordinate 417,826, forward strand.
TTTTGTTTACACACCAAAACAGGATGTGGAGTCAAGACTGAAATCAGGTGAGCACATTTAATAAGAAAGCAGAGGCTGCAACATGGGAGACATAATCAATCCACCAATGACTGAAAGTGATTGGTTGTTGTGGAAAGCAAAGCACGGTCCAAAAGCCTGGCGGTTGGGGGGGTCCGAAACCGAGTACAAACGCCTTTGGGTCTGAGATGAGACCTTCGAAAAGTGCTCCTAGCGACGACACCATCAAATATTCACAGTTCTTCAAAATCACTCACCCACGATTCTGATTGGATTGGCCGGCGCTGATATTGGCCGCGACCTTTCTCAATTGGGTGGTGGTGGGGTGGGGGGGTGCCCAAAACTTCATTTCAAGCTCTGACATTTTATTAGCGCCACCCGCAGCCTCCGCGATTGGCGGGTTGTCGCGCATAATAAAGGGCAAAACCGCACTAAAGAAGTTTTTTTACTACCCGGGAAAATCAGTAAATCTCGCCAGCGCGGTGAGTGAGCGCGCATCAATCAGGGGGAGGAGGGAAGGGATCACAGAATGTTCTGCCGGCAGATTCAATAATCGGTTGCCTTCCCGCGCGCGGTCCGAGCCCGCTCCGACAGCGGGAAACGCAACCGCTCGCTTTGCCGAAAAATGAGGACATCGGGATCGTCGGAAGCGGTCTGTCACATTTCCGCGCCCTGCTCTTCAACTCCATGCATGACTGGCTTGTTTTAATGGCTACTTAAGAAAAATTGGGTTTCCTCCCTTCTCCATGAAAAAATGGCTGCAGGGTTCGGGGGTCGCCTCAGGCTTGCTGTTAAAGTGTGTGTGGGTGGGGGTGGGGGTGGGGGTGGGGTGGGGGGGCGGGGAGGGGTCCGTCAGAACAACAATCCTCATACGAGTTAATCAGAACTCGGCAGCAGCGGCGACGCGGCCGGCGACGGAATTATCCAGTCGATTGTTCTCATGTTGAGTGGATAAATGTGTGTCGGTTTAAGGACAGCACTCGTGTGGGGGGATGGTGGCTCGGGGACGTCATGCTAGCGGCACAATCCACTGTCAAGGGGGGGAGAGAGAGAGAGAGTGTGTGTGTGTGTGTGTGTGTGTGTGTGTGTGTGTGTGTGTGACTGTCTGTCTATCTGTCTGTCTGTCTGCCAGCGTCCAGCATGTGTTATGATGGACGAGCTTCCTTAGGGTGGAGGTGAGGGGATTTTGTGTGTGTATGTGTGTGTGTTTCTGTCTGGCTGTCTGGCTGTCTGTCTAGCGGCCAGCATGTGTTGTGATGGACAGGCTTCCTTTGGGTGGCAGTGAGCCGATTGTGTCTGTCTGCCTGCCTGCCTGCCTGCCTGCCTGCCTGCCTGCCTGCCTGCCTGCCTGTCTGTCTGTCTGTCTGTCTGTCTGTCTGTCTGTCTGTCTGTCTGTCTGCCTGTCTACTGTCCGTCTGCCAGCTTCCAGCATGTGTTGTGATGGATGAGCATCCTTCAGGTGACGGTGAACAGATTTTGGGTCTGTCTGTCTGTCTGTCTGTCTGTCTGTCTGTCTGTCTGTCTGTCTGCGTCCAGAATGTGTTTTGATGGACAGGCTTCCTTTGGGTGGTGGTGAGAGGAATTGTCTGTCTGTCCGTCCGTCCGTCCGTCCGTCCGTCCGTCCGTCTGTCTGCGTCCAGAATGTGTTTTGTTGGACAGGCTTCTTTTGGGTGGCGGTGAGGGGATCGATTGTCCGTCTGTCTGTCTGTCTGTCTGTCTGTCTGTCTGTCTGTCCGTCTATTGTCCGTCTGCATGTGGTGTGATGGACGAGCTTCCTTCAGGTGACGGTCAGTGGATGATGTGTGTCTGTCGGTCTGCCTGTCTGCTGCCTGCCTGTCTGTCTGTCTGTCTGTCTGTCTGTCTGTCTGTCTGTCTGCCAGCATCCAGCATGTGTTGTGATGGACGAGTGTGTGTGTGTGTGTGTGTGTGTTTGTGTGTGTGTAGTGGGCTAGGATGGGGTGGGGGGTGCCCTTGTTCAAAGTCACAGCCTTGAGCGAGTTATCACACTTTGGAGAGCTGCCCTCTCGTCCCTCCAGGAGGACGGGGGCCACACCTGTCTGTGAGCGCGTACGCTCGCCACACTCTGCGTTTTTATCACAGGATTACACGCTTTAAGTCAGATGTATTCACAGAAACAAACACACGACTACCTCACACACACACACACACACACACACACACACACACACATAGATGGGACTAATTTGCAAACACAAATGCACGGGCATACACGCAGCAAACTGGCATTATTAGCAGGCAGTGGGCAGCCTTCAGGGCTCTTGGCAGGCTGACAGCACATGGAGCTGTGTGTGTGTGTGTGTGTGTGTGTGTGTGTGTGTGTGTGTGTGTGTGTGTGTGTGTGCTGTAGCACCATGAGCCCATCACCACAAATCCTTTATGGATTTTCAGCGGCAGAGCAAACGTGGAGGCCGATTCAGTTTGCTTCTTTTTTCTCTTTTTTAAAGGGAAATCTGAGTATATGGCTGTAAGGGATTCCTTCCATTTATATCTACAAATACATAAGATTTCTAAATATATGCGCCCAACATAGGAGACAATCGACGTTTTGCTCCCTAACGAGTCCCTGAAACATAACACCCGAAGATTTAAAACGAGAATGATACGTTTACAACGCGACGGTGGATTTGATTTCGGCGTCGAGGCTTCGCCGGCACATTATGGACGGCATGAGAGCGTCTGATCTCAGCAGAGGCTCGCTGAGAAATCCATTAAAAGCTCCTCTGTGGCACATGGACATTAGAAATATGTGTAATGGAAAGCACACAAAGGACTGTTAATGTCCTTGGGGGTGGGAAAGAAAACGTATGGGAATGGTAGATAATGCAACGCAGTAGACGTAAATTAAGGTGGGGTTTTTGGGGGGTTTTTGTTGCCGTGCAGCAGGTTGAAATTTGTGGGCGAAGGAAGTCGCGGCTCACTTTGACTTCGCACCATCAACCAATTTGTCACTGTGTCGCCGTGGTAACTAGGTAGAGCTTTCTTCTTCCCTTCGAACAAAAAAAAAGAAGCAGTTTTGTCAGAGAAAAACTGCGCCTCAGCCCTATTTCTTCACAGGCAAAGCTTTTTTTTTTTCGTAAGGTGTTAATTTGTAGTTAAGTATGTTCAGTGGCATGAGGCAGCACGCTGTTAAAACCAAGAGTGAAAGAATAACAAAAAAAGAATCTGAAAAAAAATTCTGAAGAAAAACAAATAACTAAAAAAATCGATAGAAACCTACTGAATCTTAAAAACCTCAAGATAAAAGGCTAAGAAAATAAGAAACCCAGAAGAAGAAAAATACTGAATGAATATTTCACAGAAATTTTATAGAAAAAACTGAATACAAAAGTAGAATAATAAGAGTTTTTAAAAAGATTTAGGGAAAAATCAATCAAAAATCCATCAAAAATTATATATAAATCTGGAAAAACCTCAAGATAAACCCTAAACAACAAAATATCCAAATAAAAAAGAAAGAAATTTTAAAAAGAACGGGAAAATATAAAGAATATAAAAGACACCAAAAAGAATGAAGGGCTCTAAAAATGTTACGAGGCATTATATCATTTTCAAAATTAATCCGGTCTGGTTTTGTCATGCAAATGACACTTAATGCAATTACAGAGTATTAAAGCTTGCTGCCGGAGTACCAGCGCCTAATATCATTCTAAGCGATTTGCATTACTCATAATCCCATGATATGTCTGGAGCATGACGGCGCGGCGAGCTCTCTGCCGCTGTGATGTCGTCACCCGCGCTCAATGTGGAAAAAAAAATAAGAGCAGCCGCGAGATGCTGTCTGAAGATAATGATAATTGTATTGCTTGTTGTAGTCAAGACTTTACCAAGACCGAGACATCAAAAGGTAGAGACAAAGACATGGTACTTTGTGTTTATTCTCAAGAAAATAGGTCTTTTTCTTGGCTTGGGCGACATGAGTCCATGTTACTTTGTGCATAGGCGGATATTTCCACTCATTTCAAGCATTAGGGGCGTCGCGATACAACTCTTTCACTTCTGATACAATACTGATAATGCAGCCTTGAGCATTGGCCAACACCGATATCAATCCGATACGATATCAGCACGAATCACACATACTTTTATTATTTATTTTGTAGTGTGGAATGTTAGAAGAGGCTTGATCAAGTGTTATTACTCAAACAGAGAACAATAGTCAGCAACAGAAAACTGAGAAAAACTGACCTATTTATTATTACCCAGTGGGTTACATATAGAAGTGCTTGAGTGGAGTCTGGAATGGACTGCTTGCATTGGAGTGCTATCAGAGATTCTGGATGCAGGTCGAGATAATCCAGTACTGTTTTTTGGCTGGTATCGGACCGATATCCAATATCAATATCAGATCGGGACACTCCTATCAAGCATTTTAGATTTTTTGGTTTCTATACCCAAACAGGGTGTGGATTTGTCAGGTGAATGTGGTTTCGAAGTTGACCAAAATCACAATTGACTACAAAATCGCTGTATTAAATCACATTTAATAAGAAGCCAGAGGCTACAATTTGGGGGAAATAATCAATCGACCTTCAAAAAGTGTTCTTGACTCCATCTTTAATGATTGGAAGTTATTGGTTGTTGTCAAATGGCCTGGCGGTGGTGGTCTCCACCACTCTGGATACAAAATCCAGAGTCTACTCAGTAAAAAAGCCTTCCGGTCCAAGGTGAGACATTCGAAAAGGGGGTCTCGAGGCCAGTCTGTGAAGACCAATCTCTATTACTGCAATACTCCTAGACACACTTGATGACTAGTTCTTTCAAAACCCACTACACACCCATTCCACTGCCATCATATAATTAAAAAAAAACTAATTTATGCATCATGATGTGTTTTCTAAATGAGAATGAAGCTCATTTTCTTGACTAATTCAGGTGTAACGAAGCACAGATGGTTTCCATTTACCCCAAACCGCGATCACGCCGAGAATGAAGCGCACTGACCTTGTTGGGCGACTCCATCCTTTGACAAGGGACCCTCGCACCGGATGGGGCCGCCTTCCACCTTCAAGGGGCACTTAAGGAACCTTAAAAATGGAATTAAGGGGAAAATGCCATTACGGTTTTTGAGTTCGAGAAGAGCTCGCCTCAGCATAAAAGCATCTCTGAAACTTCCATAAGTGGCGTTTTATATCTTGTTTGCTCAATTTGCGCAAAAAAGAAAATGGGAGGAGGAAAGAAGTTGGATTGCTGGCTGGGAGTCAAGGGGGCATAGACGTGAAATGAGATTAGGGGGTCTGCCAGCTTTGATTGAGTTTAATCGAATCTGCGTTGACCTGAACAAGAATGTCATTGTTACACAATCCACAACAAGAAAAAGGGCAAAACATTTACTTCCACTGCTGTTATAAGACACAAGAAAATTATTACTTTTTTTAATGTACAAATCAATTCAATGGCTGTTGAGGATTATCATTTCATTTTTTTATTGATTCGTAAAAAAAAACCTTTTTGTGGGAAAAGCTTAACCGCAGGGCACTCGAGCTCTTTTGCACACTTTTTCCTAGTGTAATCATGGCTCGATGAAAACACACACACACGCAGACACACACACACGCACACACACACAACTCCACCAGGTGTGGAAAACTACTTTAACGTTAAAGGTCACAGATAGCAGATGTTGGAAACGAAAAGGCAGAGCGATACTTTCAAACATATGGATAAGAAATGAACTTTAATGTGTGTTCACGTCTGGAATGATTAGAAAAGCCTTTTAAATGAAGCTAGCGAGGCCAAAAAAAAAAAATGCAGTCACCTGGCGCATTTGATAGGTAAGAATTATTGAATATATAAGATATATAATATCAAAGGAGGCTTAAAAGTGTTCATTGTGCAGGTCATTTTTTTCACACCCGTTCTCAAAAAGCCTCCCGGGCAGCATGCAGAAATAGACAGCACAATTCCTTGTCAATGCTGTTTTTCTCGCTCTTGAGGAATCTAAAAAGTCTGTTCGGTAGATTTCTTTTAAATTTGTGACAGCACTTCACTACTTCATCCAGATGTGTTATCTGTGTGTAAGCGAAGGGCGCACCCTCACAACTGACTGATGAATGTGAAAAGATGTTAAATCAGTATCAAAAAACAAGTACTGCAAATATGAATAGAATTAGGGGTGTCCAGATACAACTTTTTCACTTCCAATACGATACAGATATTGGAGCCTTGAGTATAGGCTGATACCTTTATTGATCCGATACCATATCAGCACAAATTAAACATACTTTTATTACTTATTTTGTAGTATGGAATGTTAGAAAAGGCTTGATCAAGTGATATTACTCAAACAGAGAACAATAGTCAGCAACAGTAGCTATGAGAAAAAACGGACCCATTTATTATTAACCAATGGGTTACATACATTTTAACCTTAAAGGTCACCTTCTATGAGGCATTCGACACAATTCCATTTTGTTGCCAGAGGCCCAAAAACATTATTTTAAAAGTTTTTTCACGCAAATTCAGCTTTGGTACTTAATTTCAGCAGGTCTAAAAGTCGCTCTAGTGAGCTCTCCTGAGAACGGGCTGTTTCTGTGCCTGTACCTTTAAATGTCAATGAGCTGTGTGTGGCCACGCCCACCTCAGCTCTTATTGGGCAGGGGTTGCAGCTTTCGCTGGTGTACGTTCTTAGCGTACAATACTGTTTTTTACGGCAGAAAGGCCGTCGTTCAACCGTACCTACTTGAAGTAGAATCGAACACAGAAGTAGAGGTTCCCATTCCCGAACACGTTCAGATTCTGCGGCTGCAGCAGGACGTTTCAGAATGGTTGGTTAATTTTTTTTCTAATTCTCTTACTTTGTTCGTATGTGTTGTTTCAGTTACTATCATTTAGCTAACGCTAGCTCCAGCTAATACTAAGGCCCATCTTATCTGGGGGGCTGGGCGAGCGTCTTGATGTCGATGGCCTCTTTTATGGAACGTTTTAGTTTGTTGGTCTCAGATGCGATAATTTGAAGGAATGCAAGATGGAGACAGCGGGGAGATTCACACGGACACGAAAACAAACAGCGGAACAAGAAAATCTAAAATCAGCCATCACGGATCACTGCAGAAGAAACAACCATAATGGACTGGGAAAAGGGAAAAAAGACCAATCAACTAAAACGTTGGATAAAAGAGGCCATCGAGATCAGGAGGCGGGCAAACGGCACCATCAACCGGGACGAGGGGGTGTACACCATCTCGCATAACTGGGACTCACTACTCCAGAGACCACCCGAGGCGGGGGAGGCACGGCCGGCTGCTAAATGACACATCGGATGACGTTTCTGAAGACTGGAGTCACGGTCGAAACTGTCAAGCAGGTAAAATCATACATTGTCTGAACAAAAGAAAGATAAGTATAAAAGACACACACGACTGTTTGAAAACCTTCAGATAATGAATTTGGCTCTGAAGGTGACCTTTAAAGATAAGAAAATTCTACAATTGAATAAAATAAATTAAAAATAAATTAGAGAAAAATAACCTCAATACCTTATATAGGAGATTTAGATGCAGGCCAATATTATCCCATAGTCATTTTTTTGGTGATAACAATATCAGATTGGGACACCTAAATAAAAATGTAGAATCACCGCGTACCTGCATGTTTAAATGTACCAAATCATATTGCCCTAATGAGCAGGCGTTTTTAGTAAAAGTACAACAAAGTATGCCGGATCAACCGGAAAAAGATGTTTAATGGTTCCACTGTGGGCGTAGCTGTGAAAACCATGACAACAGCTGTAACTGACAGGCGATGACGTTGCCACTATTCAATTTTTATTGTAAAATCAGTCCGCATTAACTGAAACATTTTTCTACAATCCTGCTGCCCTTCAGGGGGGGAACGAGAGAGTATTGAAGTAGTCAGCACCACACAAGGGAGCCCCTTTTAAAACGCAAAAAAAAAAAAGTTGTTGCCCAGCTCTGATAAGCGTACGAGCTTTTTTCCACACACACAAAAAAAAAGATGGAACGGTGCCTGTTTGAATTACAATTTGGCATCGCAATCGTGTATCAGGAGAGAAGACTTGGCACGAAAGTTTAGGTTGACTGGCTATTTATAAGAGATGGCTGTTGTCCATGTTTTCCAAATCGGAGGGGGGGGGGGGGGGGGACAAGCGAGTGGAAACGAGACAAGCCGCCCTGATCTTTCCACCCAATAATGCCAACGATGTCCTGCGATCACATGACAGCTCGAAGACGGCCGAAAAAATCGCTCCGGAGCCGCTATTAGGAGCATCCTGTCCCATATGGCGGTCAGCTGACCGGCGCCAACGCGCACTGGCGCCGGCCAGATACGGACGCACACCCGAGGTCGTGACAAATTGGCTCGCTGGGCGCCTTTTGCCAGATGACAGTCCGTGACTAATCTGTACATATGTACAAACACGTGGGCGACGAAACTCCCCGGATGAGAGTGATCGCCATTTCAAGATTTTTTTTAACTGTGTGAAAATTGCAAACTTCCCCCTGCTTGTGGAGAATGTAATATATTCATCTGGGAAACATGAAGATCTGTGGATGCTAAATAATCTGTCTCGGGTGGGCGACTAGGAGAGTTGATTACCAGCACACAGTCGCAACAGAAGGAAGGATGGATCTCAAAAGAAAATGTCTTGAGATATTCTGAATGCGTCTGCTGCTGTTTCTACATCACAATGCAAGTAATAGAACCAAAGTGCTCCATCTTGACTAGATAGATAGATAGATGGATAGATGGATGGATGGATGGTTGGATGGATGGATAGATATACTTTATTGTCCCATAGGGAAATTACATGAAATCCATCTTGTTTGCCCCTTGAGACTGTTGCTAGGCAACGAAAATATACCTAATTGACTCAAGGTGAATTCATTGCCTTATTCATTGAGTTATTTTCTGTTAGAATTTGCCAAGGTTTCTAGAAGTAGGCTACAAAACACAGGACAATATTCCAAGAGAAGCAATTTTTGAAGTTTTGAAAGTTGTGGGATGAGATGACCTGACTCGAGGTGAATTCATCGCCTTATTCATTGAGCTATTTTTTTGTGGGATAAGATATGCCCAAAGAAGTTCAGTGCCAATTCAGGTGAAAGTAATGAAAAACATAAAATAGGAACATGTTCCTTCTTCACATAAAAGGCAACCTTGCCTAGCAACTATTGCCTAGCACAACCAAAAACTCATTTTCTATATATGGCTCTTTTTGCTCATTCAATTAATGAATTTAGAGCTGGTCATTAAAAAGTAGTAGTAGTAAAAATGACAATATTGCTTGGCAATGACCAAGAATTAATCTTTGGGGAAAAAAACAATGTGAAAACATTGCTAAAACATGATGAGTGTTGGAAGAAACAACTTCAGATTCAGAATCACACTCTCGAGCTAAGAAAAGAGAACAATAACACACAAAAACACAACCACTCTCTAAATATGGGATTAAATACATTTGCACAATTGTAGTACCGGCTCAGTAGCTCAGTTATCGAACCAAACATGAAGTTGTTCCCTTCAGGACATCACAATACGATACACCAGAGGCACACAACATGTTCCCAGCCTAGCAACTGTTGCTAGGCTATGAGCAGTCATCAAACATCCCTCTCAAGAGCACACAGTGTGACTTTGATTGGTAGCTAACACACACGCGCTTTCAATTCCGTCTCGGCCGGGCAAAAAATGAACAAGGCTCCACAAGAGAATGTGTGAAATTTGGAAAAAATGGCGATGAGTGGAAAAAGTGAACTTTCACACGAGCCCGGCTCTGTGTTCAATGAGCTGCGCATGGTTCGGATGTTCTGCGATGCAGTCATCAGAGTTCATGATGTCGAATTTCACGTCCACAAGATCATCCTCTGTAGATGCAGCCTCTATTTCAGGTGGGTTGTAATCTGAGTTTTCTGAGTTCATGAATTTACAATACATACTTTGAAAATGGATGAAAAACAATCAAGTCAGGCTAATTTAAACCTTAATCTAAATTAATTTTAACATCCCAAGAGGAATAAAGCTTGAAGCCATCATCTTTATACCTATTCTCACTTATATACATTCAAGTCATACACAGTGATATTTTACATTTTCCACTCACCAGCGTTTCTTAAGTTTTCATGTTATGTTATATTTATACATGTATATGACCAGGTAAAACTTCCCAAGATTCTCTCCTCTTCCATTTCTTACAGTACCTGCTTTGGTTTTGTTGGCTCTCCCAACATCTCCATAAGCAGACAAATCTGGCACCAAACTCTTCTATGTTTACATGCTGTTTGTCGTAAAATATTGTGACAAGACGTCCCAGATTTCCAAATGTCCCTGATTGCAGCATTTTATGATTGAGATTGTTGCACGTTTACTAGATTAACGGTTATTATCGTAGCCCGGTAGAGAGTGCAAGTGACCATATTGCGCACAGACAACAGTTATTACGGTAAAATGCTGACTTTGTGGCTTCCAATTTATTTCTGGACTTAAACAAAATCATTGGAGTAAAATTATTGTTCCGACTGAGTGTCAAAACATTTAGAAGTTTATCAAATATAAAGTTTTAAGATTTTAAAAGAAAAAAAAGAAAGATTTTAAGAAGAAATCACGTTCTCATTCCAAATAT
>CAESWR010001190.1:429963-441678 GCA_903171835.1 Mullus surmuletus
TTACAAAATTTTACGTGAATATGGATAATATGATGAAATTGTTCCCTTATTGTGTCACCATAAGCTCTTTGTTCTGCTTAAAGCCCACATACATTCATTTTAATGCAATGGCCCATTAAGATGGTAGAGGGATTGATAATGGTGGTAATGGAGGACTAATGAATATGATGCTCTTACCATTACCATACAAAAGTGTGAAATATTCATCTATCACTTGAGTAAGAAAAGGCAATATTGTGGCCAAAAAAAGCCTATATAAAAGCTTTATTACTTGATACCTGCTTTTTTTCCCCTCAGATTTATATATGTGGTGGGTTGACTGGGACTGAATACCTTCAAAGTGCAGAATATTACTGTCCAGACGCCAACCAGTGGACAATGATTGCCCCCATGACCAGCCCACGCAGTGGACTTGGGGTTGTTTCCTTCGCAGGCTTTATCTATGCAGTAAGTATATGAAATACTGCTGACATGATTGAGTTCGGTACATAAATAGTATATTCATTCATATAACACATTTTACATAAAATATAGGGATTTACTAAAGCGATCAGAACATAAAACTATCAAATTTGTCAACTTGACTTAACTGGGAACCTGATTAGAAAGAGAAAATCATAGTGTACAGAAAGACTGAAATGGGCTGGTGGAATTAATTGAAAAGAGGTTTAAAGAGATGAATTAAATTATAACTTTTGTACACTTGAGGTCCTTTCGCACCCACAGGTGCCACCTGCTGGGCACTACAAAAAGTGAAGGTATAACAACAGCTTTTAAAAGTACCTCACAAACAGGAAGACATAGTTCATGTGTCAGTTCTCTATCCAGCATTATAGGATAGGCATAATAAATTCTAGCAACCAGCAACACTCAGCTCAGTTATTTTTAAATAATTGAGAAAATGTTTTCTCTCTTAATGCTTATACTCTTGGGTTATCACTCTACTTTCTTCCTGTAGATCGGTGGCTTCAATGCCTATGACCGTCTCCACAGTGCTGAGGTCTACAACCCCCGCACAGACACTTGGCATGCAGTGTCCCCAATGTTGAACCCCCGGAGCAACTTTGGCATCGAAGTACTCGATGAATGTTTTTTCGTGATCGGGGGCTACAATGGCCACACTACCACCCATAAGGCAGAGTGCTATGACCCGACAGCTGACGTGTGGTCTGTGGTCTGCGACATGAAGATCGGTCGTAGCGGCCTGAACTGCTGTGTGGTGCCCAGGTTGCCCAACATGGCCGACTGTGCCGTACCTCGCGATGCCATGGAGTACACTTTGTTGGATGACGACATGTTCGACCTGGATGACATCAAAATAGATTAAACTCTGGAGAGTCCTGCCTTGTGCCCATCTAATCTATGAGAAAAAGTTCAGACATGGATTCCTCACGAGTGCACTTTGTTAAATGTCCGATGAGAGAGGGGAATACTTTAAATCACTGTAACACCACAAATACTCATTCTTATCACTTTAGTGGCCCGATGCAGTAAAAACCTGGAACTCAGGATTACAAAGACAGTAGAGATGGTTGTGGACATGGCCAAAAAACACGGTAGGCTAACACCCACCATATCACAGCACCAGAACGACACCGGGGCCCTATAATTTGCTGGATGTCATGGGTCATTTGAACGTGAGCTCCATCACAAGGAGTGTACTGAAAAAGTTGATTCTCTAAAGACTACAGTCCAGTTCTACAATCACCTCCTCCATCATCTAGTAAACTGGCCGCCATCCAAGGATAAGAGCAGACTGCTGTGTGCCATTTACTCTGAGCAGGAGGTATAAATGATTTCTAATCATGGTAGAGATCTGTTCGATGTAAAAGTGTCCTAACATACATGTTATGATTTGGAACCATATAAATAAAACTGAAATTGAACCAAATGGCTTCAATCTATCATCAATCCACTATCAGCAGGCCTCCAGTCCAGCAGGCAGTTGTCATCCATCTGGATAAAGATCCTACGCCTTTCTGCTGACATCATTGACAGACATGATGACCAAATACAAATATGTTATTAGATTTTCACTTTTTATTGTATCATTACATTTATTGCACAGAAATTGCTTGAAACTTCTTTATTGCTTATTAACAATACAAATGGCAGCTACTGCGAGGCAATAGCGATGAGTCAAAATGTAGAAACAAAACTAGCTAAACAGAGAACTACTGGCATAAACACTAATGCCAAACATGTTTACATATGAGGTCTCTAAATGACATGAAATTAAATCAATGGAGCGGTATTGCTTGGTGCCTAGCAACAGTTGTTCCGACTAGAAAAAGGCAACCAGTATGCTGTGTCCTATCATAGGTCGGGGGTTTCTACTTGTTGCTAGGCTAGCCAAACATTGACAGGCTTTGATGTGTTCGTCCTTAATACATATGAAACGGTCAAAATACAAAATCAACTATTACAGATGTTATCACCTGATGTCTAACACAGAATAAAAAAACAAAAAAATTAAAATGGCTATGACATATTCCATACATACACAGAATCAATTAGCTCACTGAAAATTGAAGACTTCATACTGAGGACATGTTATAAAACATGTTACCGTGGTAAGCAAATACTAATAAAGATGGTTTATGCAACGGTTGCTAGGCTAGGAGTCATCAATAAACATAGTCATCAAAAGTTTAAATATAATAAAGACACTTAATGTGGCTTTGATATGTAGCTGATGCATCCATGGATAAATTGCCTTACCCTTGCTTCACTGAGAAAAGAAATGAACAAGGCTCTCCGTGTCAAAACATGGAACTGGGAGACCACAATGAGCGGGGAAGGTAGATTATCTCGAGAGCCCAGCTCTGTGTTCAATGAACTGCGCATAGCGAGAAAATTTTGTGACGCCGGCATCCGAGTTGAAGATGTTGAATTCCAAATCCACAAGATCATTCTCTGTAAATGCAGCCACTACTTCAGGTGAGTTCTCTCTGAAATCATGGATGGAAATTATCATGGAATTATTAGTATCGGAATCATTGCTTTTACATTGTACGATGTCAAATCCTAAACGGACAAATGATTTTATTGTTGAATAATAAGAGACATTATATTATCATTATTTGTGTGTATGCAGCATAAACCTTTTTTAATATATAATCATAATTTCTTGCAACATAAGATCGCAAACAAAAAACTTAAACTGCTGCATGTGGTGTCAAACTTGACTGAAGATCTAAGTTATGTCGACTTTGTTTTCATGACTTTAATTTTATATCAGACACACAAAATAAACTCAAAATTGATTTTTTCTTATTTAAGAAAATTGAAAAGCCTATCTGTGATTAGTATGACGATGGGCCACAACTTGGTCCTATACATAATACACAAACAATTAAACTGTTGTATAATCAGATTCCTACAGTGTCATTCTTATATAATACAAATGTCATTTTTGGACTTCATTGATAAATGGCGTCTAATCTTAACTTCAAAGATGATATATACTGGGACAAAAACTTCATAAACACTCAGAAAATCTTTAGATCTTCCTCTTTTACCATTCGGCATCTGTCTTGAGATCATCCCGAATAATGCTATTATCAATGAAGACAATCAGTCTAACCCTCTGCTGTGTGTCTATCCTGATTCTTAGAGCCCTCTTTGAGCGCTGGTCGGCCACACACCGGACAGTCTTTGACATCCCTGGTCTGTCTCCTGAAATGATGCAACTCATCATTGACTTTGCGTACACCGGCTCGGTCTGCGTGACGGAGCGGAACGTGGCGGACCTGCTCTTGGTGGCCGATCAGTTCAGCGTCATGGAAATCGTGCAGACCTGCTTCAGCTTCCTCGAGGAGCACCTCTGCGTGGAGAACTGCATCAGCATCTGGCAGCTTACGAAGAACGGCTGCTTGTCCGAGCTGCGGTCCATCGCCTACCGTCACATTCTGGACTGCTTCGAGGAAGTCGCAGAGTGCGATGAGTTCCTGCACCTCTCCTTGCAGGAGCTCACGGAAATGCTAGATAGAGATGATTTGAACGTGAAAAACGAGAGGGTGGTGTTTGAGGCTATATTGCGCTGGATCACCCATTCGCCTGCAGAACGAGAAGGCCATATCATTCTGTTCTTACCCAAAGTAAGTGAAGAACCATACTTTTGTTTTCATTCCTGGTTGCAATCCTGCCTTTATAAGAAGATTTTTAGGTCATTTTTGTTCAATGTTTTGTCATTTTGTGGGTTGATGCCATTTCAATGTACTCATCCTTGCTAAATCACAGGAGCAGGGGTGTTTCTAGACATTTGGGGCCCAAGGTAAGAGACACCTTGAAGGCCCCCCTCCTGTGACGCTTGATTTTATTGGCCCAAACTGCCTCAGTCACACTTGTCGCTTGAAAACTCTTCAACTTCAAGTGACTGATATGATGGATGGTTTAGGCTATGCTTGCGCCAATGCTATGCTATGCTATGCTAGTGTCTAATAGGCACCACAATAATATCACATCTGTTTCGTATCTTTATATTGATTTTATATTGTGTTACTTGTGTGACTGTCTCCTTGCCTCCGTATAGGTCCGCCTGGCCCTGACAAGTGAGGAATATATACGGGACAATGTGATGGCCAATGACCTGGTGAAAAGCAACGTTGAATGCCTGCTCATAGCCACTTCTGCTATCCAAACCATGTGCCACATGAGCAGCTGCCCGATGGTGCCCGGTACCTTCTTCTCTCACGCCCGTCCTCGCTTGCCCGCAGTTATTCTGTTAGCCATCGCAGGCTCCTATGATAAGAAACCTTCCACCTGCATCGAGGCCTACGACATCCGTGCCAACAAATGGGTCCGGATGGAGAGCAATATGAAGTATGCTCGCGCCTACTGCGGGACGATCTTCCTCAACGGCTACGTCTACAGCATCGGCGGCTTTGACCGGTGGAAGTATCTCAACACCGTGCAAAGGATGGATCTCAGCACACGTACTTGGTATGACATGGCGCCCATGCACAACTGTCGCTGCTACGTGAGCGTCACCGTGCTCAACGGGTGCATTTATGCCCTCGGAGGCAACAATGGAATCACGCGACTCAGCTCTGCAGAGGTCTACCAACCAGAGACCAACCAATGGACTCTAATTTCCCGCATGCACATGCGGAGGAGTGAAGCCAGCTGCACAACCTTTGAAGACAAGGTGGGCAGGAGATAGTCTTCGTAAGAGTACAAAACAAAAAACAGTGATTTAACATATTTTACCCCCAGGATTGTTGAACATTAGTGGAAACCTAAACAATAGTTCACAACCATTGTCTTAAGCATTGCTTCCTACCCATCAGGTCTACATTTGTGGTGGATTGACTGGGACAGAATACCTGCAAAGTGCAGAATATTACAGCCCGGAGACCAACCAGTGGACAATGATCGCCCCCATGATCAGCCCCCGCAGTGGACTCGGAGTCGTCACCTTGGCAGGTTACATCTATGCAGTAAGTATGAGTAACACTTCTGCTCAGACATGAGATTGATGAGATTGATGAACGGTCTTTTTAATATCATTCGAAGGGACTCTGATGCAAACATCATCATAATTAGATTTGGACAATGACAATTTTTACTTGGAAACAACTTTCTTTTTAACTTAAGTATTCCTTAGTGAAAAGCCTTTATATAATTGCCTTATTGATAATTGTAGAACATGTCCTGACTTACTTTCTTCCCTCCATCCAGAACTGCAGTTTTAATGTACAATGTAAGGGGATGATCAACCTCAAACTTTTCTTTCCGCCTTCAGATCGGTGGCTTCAATGGAGTCGACCGTCTTCACAGCGCTGAAGTCTACAACCCTCTAACCGACGCGTGGCATACCGTGTCCCCCATGCTGAACCCCCGGAGCAACTTCGGCATCGAGGTGCTCGACGAGCAGCTGTTTGTGGTGGGCGGCTACAACGGCTGCACCACCACCTACAAGGTTGAGTGTTACGAACCGACGACCGACGTGTGGTCAGCCGTTTGTGACGTGAAGATCGGGCGTAGCGGGCTGAACTGCTGCGTGGTGCCCAGGCTGCCCAACATGGCTGACTGCGCCATCCCTCGCGACGCCAAGGATTTTTTCAACCTGATGGATGATGATGTGATGGATCTTGACGACATTGACTAAAATCTTCTACAAGCTTCACCAGAAACTTTTTTTTAGAGTGGTGAAACAGCTGAGCAAATTAGTAAAAACGGAAAACTCAAATTTTTTTGTCAGTATTTGCACAGCTACAGCTTTGTCACAACCAATACAGTCACATATCCTTGAAATAATAACCAACAGTGTTTACATGTAAGACCAGACAGTGTAACTTAAAAATAATACAGCTATATTTATAGGCAATGTCAAAACTTGCAATTTACAATGATTATATTTGAGTAATTAACCCTCTGATGCGCACAATCACATGCTTCTGATCATCCCTGAACATTTTATCCCATTTACTGGTGATTTTAAACCAATTTTATCTTACATCATGCACAAAGGGAGGAAAATGTAATGAATTTTTATTCAATTGCACTCAGCTCTGAATTGTAGTTAAATGAAAATAAATATTGGAAAAGAAAACAGGAACGCTTGTGTGTCGGCTTACGTGTTTGTGTGTCTACGTGTGTTTTCCAATCACTATTAAACCGTTCAACTAGCAGAATCGAAAGAGGAAAAGTCTCGGTATAAACATGCGTAAAGCTCCTCCAGCTGGGCAGTTTGAATGCTAAAGCTGAAGAAAGCAACCCTCGAGTTTAAGTATCCCACAGTTTCCATATGATAAACACTTTTTGGGATTGGAAGTTACCTCTTGTGTGTTTTCCAACTGCATTTTTGCACATTCCAGCCTCAAACTGTGAAATGAATACGACGACCGATATTTCTGTCTTTTAAACTGTTTGCATGGTAGTTAGCTGGAATAACATGACATCTGCTGTGCTACTTTTAAGTCCTCAACAATAAGAGCCAAAACTTAGACTTGGGGAAAACACACAGATTGGTACTGTAACTCCTAATACCGAGTTTTTGTGCTTATTAATGACAAGTAAATGACTTTGTCGCAGTCAGAAATATCCTCTGAGTGGAAGATTACTTGCTTATATTCCTGGATCCTAATACAGCAAGTGGTAAGATTTTAGAACGTGAAAGGTCACACGTCTGATCTACGACTGCCTCATTTATCGACCCCCCCCTCCCACACACACACACACACACACACACACACACTCGAGTTTCCTCCATCATCATCTGGTAAATGCCATAAATAAAAGATTAATATGTACATGAAAGGTGGACAAGGAGGCCGCGGCTAACCTGATTGGCTTTTATGCATTATACATCAAAGAAGTACACACACACACACACACACACTGTGACTGTTCTTCTTGTTCAGGATAATGAAGAAGCAATGGCCTGTCGGTTCGAAATCACAAGTTGACCTGAAACTGGGGGGGGGGGTCAAGGAAAAGGTGAATGTAAATCAGCGAATGAGGTTTTTGGTTTTGAAAGAGCGGATGATTCCGGCGCCGCTCAACCCTGCAATTACACAATGACTCGGGTTTTCCAGGGTGATTAGCGTCCGTTTCAAAATTTCCTTGAGAATGATCCACATGCGGTGTGTTATTTCTCTAGAAAATAAGTATTCTGGTTCTCAAGTTGGAATGAAGTCATGGAGGAGACGCTCAAAAGTACTAAAGGTTTGCGTGTATAAATGCTTCATAGCAACCGCTAAAAAGTTGCATGCGTTAGCCATTTCGCACGTTTGCCTCAATGAATACTGTATGTGACCCTTTGACGTTGAGTTTTATTATGAACTTTTTTCCACCCTTTTGTTCTCTTTATTCCATCTGTTGTTCTTCTTTCACAGCTCTGGCTTTCTCACAGATGTTTCTTGTAATCTTAACTCCAACTCAGCAATGTGTTCATTTGCATCTTCCACAAACACCTCCGATAGCACCATTTTGCTTTTTTTATGGCGCTTGCGGCCACTTTGCTCTCCCTCTGTCTCCACGGTGATAGTCGGTAACGCATGCGAAACCCTAATTTAAATACCGCCGTTTGCACCCGCTGTCATAAACACGGAATTTTACACTCTTTATTTGGGATCCCAAATCACTGCAGTTGTTATTGTAGCACTGGAAAGTAACAATCACACATTCAGGGGCAAACAAATGCACATATTATTTATGAAATACACATTTTCACTGCTGTGCAACATGAAGGAAAACTTGTACAATATTTGACTGTGCTACAAAAAATGTAATAAATAAGTAATAAAAAAAAGACAAAAGAACTGCTTGACTCAATGAAAATATGAATGTTTTGATCAGAAAGAAGCCGTTTAACCAGTCTGCAGTTATGAATCTATTTACGATGAGAATGAAGACACACATCCAGTGAGTGATGTCGCCCAAATAAATGACGGCGGTATGCTTTTGTTTTTTTTATTTTATTACAGCGTTGATGTCGATGATGCGCAGGTAACAGCTTTTACAGGACTGTCAAAACTTCTCATAAAGCGGATTCCTTCACATGCGTCGTAATGTGATGCAGTGATTTACAAGCAAGATGCCAATGAAGGGAAGGCATTTTTATAGTGCATTCCATCTATAAAATGAACCATGGCAATAATAAAAGAAATAGGATAAATATTCACATGCCACATTAAAAGATTGTTTTGTGGTGATTAAAGGATTTTTTTTTTCGCTGCAGACAGCAGAAAAGCATCACAAGCTCAACTGCTGTCACATTTCTTAGCTCCGCCCACAGGAAATCCCACCAGAGGAGGCGTGGAGGAGAAAGGAAAGAGTGAGATGTAATGAGATCAAGTTTCTAAATGTTATGATGTAGCATAACTGCGAATAAATGTGAATTAATACTTTGACATTTTTCAAAAATAAACATGCCAACACATCACACAACGCTGCAGGTTGCAGGCATCATGGGAAACCATGGCAACCAATGGAGCTTCATACAGTCTTGTTTGCCCCCTACTGGTCGGCTGATTGCAAATTGAGGAAGTGCCTGATTTGAAATGCAATAGAGCACGCATTTCAAACGTCACTATCGTGGAAGATTATGCACATTTAATCGTGGCAGAAAAACATTGAGATTTCGATGTAAATCCGATTAATTGTGCAGCCCTACAACGTTTCAACACTAATATCACAGGGAGGAACAATTGAAGCCTGGTGCGGGTTCGGTCCGCCTCAAAATTCACAATTTCAGGTTGTGTTTGCAACAGATGCCCTAGAAGCTGCCGGGATCTATTCCCAGCCTGTCAGCAGGGGACGATACAAGGAAGGAAAAAAAAAAAATCAATGTGTTACCGACCAATATTTCTCACCAAAAAGCAGCGCCGCGACAAGAAAAAAACACCAGAGTCAAGGAAATTTCGGAAAGCCGAGAAAACAAAAGGAGATGAGGAGGGAGAGAGGGACATTGTTAGTGAACTCCCGGACTAAAGACACAAATCGGGGGGCCAGATTGTGTCAAGTGTTGGCGCGTGCCCACTTGGCAGAGCCGCCGCCTCCTCCGTCACCCCGCCCATCCCCCCCGTCCCCCCTCCCTCTGCTCATTCCCTGCTGTCCTCAGTCAATGTGCGGTCCAATTCGGCGCTTTACAGGCGAGCCACGGCGCGTTAAGAAACCAAACTGCTTCATCATATATTTGTAATGGGCAATTATGGAAGACGAGAGAGAAAAAGAGGACTCCATCTGAGGACTTCGTGACACAAAGTAGAGCGAAGCACTTGTGTGGATAATGTTGGATGGTTGTTGGATGAAGAGAAGAGCAATGATCACGCATCTGGAATTTGCTTCAACTCAAAGACATAATTTTCTTAAGTCTCCTGTGGTTAAAACTCTTAAAGATTTTTTTTTCCAAAGAAAAATACCAACCTTGTGGAATCGTCAAGTTTGAGTATCAGTTAAGCCTATGAGCAAGGGTGTTTCTAGACACTCTGGGGGCCCTCAGGCATGGGCACCTTGGAGGTACCCTCCGGTCGCCCTTGTCATTGGAAAAGTCTACATTTTTCAAGAAGCTGGCGCAATGTGGCGACGTTGCATGTTTGCATCAATTTTGCACGTTTTTGTTCAGCAAGTGTGAATGTGGTTCCATGTTGTCATAGAGACTGGGGATGTTGCCACCTGTTGCAACGTCTGTATATGAGTATAGGCTATGCTAGCACCTATGCTATGCTATATTTTGCGATGCTTGCGTCAAATACTCACAGCAACAATAATCTTAAATGCACGTTCAGAGCAATGGAAGGGGAAAAAAAAGAGCTGAGAGGTGGACAAGGAGAGGGAAATATGGCTTTGGAGAAGAACCACAATGTCTCTGACGACCTTTACACGCAGTCAATATTCGGGTCAAAATTACGGTTACTCAAACATTCGGAATAACCAATTTACATATTTGGGTTTTTAAAAACCCAAATATTAGCATATTCTGTTTATTCAAACAGGTTATTGGTGTTTACATGCAACAAGGTTATTGCTGATATTCTGGTTAGAAAAGTATTTGAGTGCATGTAAACATAGCCTATGATGTAGAAAATCTGAAATCATCAATTTACTCGAAAATAATGAAGGGGTAGACAAAAAAAAATTATTCCCGTCCCTATGCTGTGGAGAAAACTACAGCTATGAATTCAACATAGCAACTTCAGACGGGATCGACTTTGATCTGACCGTGCAAATCCTCAGTCGAGAACACTTTATGTCTTTACGTCAAGCCGACTTTTCTCGCTCTGGATTGGACACATTGTTGGACGCAATCAAAGATCTACGTGAGGTTACGCAAATGAAGAATTTACAGCCTAGTATTCAGCTGAGACATTGGTCTAAACTTAGCTCCAACCCGCGACAAGATCTACTGTTGGATCGAGCCGAGCATCGGCACTGGTGGATTAATATGTGGTGTTCGCAGGGTCGCGATGAACTCGCATGACCCCCAAAAACCTCATGATTCATGCGTGCCCTGTTTACTTTACCCGCGGCTAGCCCCCCGCACCAGCCCGCCGCCGCTTTGATGGTACAATTGATGCCATGCTGATTGTTGTGTGAAGAGAGAAAAGAGCGGTCGCCGTTCTCGTCGCATCAGCAACTTTTTTCGGGCCGGCGCCGCAGCCACAAACTCTCGAGACATGCAAAACACATACACACACACAGTCAGTCAGCATAAGAGAATCGAAGCAGTTCTGTCACGCTAGCATCTGTACGAACAAACAATACTGCCGAGCCAGAGACGCCGGAGGACACGCATTCCATCACCGTTGCGCGACGGGGTCATTTTGCAACGTTTTCTGGGGGAGGTTTGCCACCGTTTTTATGAGCTGCGGAGGAGGCGCATCAAGGCAAATAAGTTCAAGAGCTAAATGGAGCTGTAATTTCAATCGGGTGATGAGAGGTAGCAGAGAGAAAAAGCACGGAAGTTAAAAAAGAGAAAAAGGATCTGAGTTGAATGGAAATCCCCCCGCTTTCCTCCCCCCGCCGCCGTGCGGATGCACGTTCAGGAGCGAGACAAGAGCGAGGATCCCTTTGGGAATCTCCGCGAAAATGCCAAATTCTGCTACGTGTTCCATATCTTTTTTTTTAAACTAAAATTTTAAAAGCCAGATGTAGGCACTATGGGAGTTTTTGCATGTGAATAGGTGGTGGTGGTGGATTGATGAGTGATGGTGGTGGGGGGGGGGCTACTATTCTCCACCATTTACTCCACAGATTGCTCCTTGAGCA
>CAESWR010001193.1:7689-20907 GCA_903171835.1 Mullus surmuletus
GCTGACCCCGTGTGGGTAGCAGCATGGTGTGGGCGCTCAGACGCAGCTCCTCTTCCTCGCCACCCGTCTCTCGCGGGCTGAAAGGCTGCGCGGCACTCAGAGGGTTCTGAGGCTGGAAACGGTGCTGGGGGGGGGGGGGGGCAAACAGGCTAATTACATCAAGCCATCCTTTGAGTATTGATTTACTGCCACGATGAAAAACATTCATAGTTCTGTGATGGCAGTGGGAACTTACATCAAATTTCTGTCTGGAGGAGCATTTTTTCTTCCCTTTAGGTTTGCCTGGCTTTGAAGCAGAGCCTCCTTGCCATTGTAAGGGTCCTGTGCCCTCTAGTGGACAAAAGATGAACAACACAAAACTCAAAATACAATCAAAAAGCCTTGTTTCCACAAACGTTGCAATGTAACAATATCATTGTGTCTTGGAAAAACAGAGCTAGTCAAAGCAGAGGTAGCTTTTAGTTGAAAATTGAGTTTTGTCCACAACAGCAAATTCATTTATGTGATAACAGCTTGTACTTGGTGTTTGAGCAATGATGGATTTCAACAGATCACATTTGATTCGACCCACAGGCCCTTTGGTGTTGAATCATTAAAATAGACGTTTTCGTTCAGATATGATTGACAATGTTTTACAGCGGGAAATGCTGTCTGACACTATCCCGAAGCCTGTACAAATACAAACATAGATCTGATAAACCAATTCAAATGTATTCAAATGTTTCCTGATATCATACCTGGTGTGGAAACAATGATCTGGCAGCGTGTGAGGATCGCCAGGAGGAAATCATTGTGGACATGCACTGTGGAACAAGAAAAAACAAAAGATAAGATGCAAGAGAAGAACGCTTTTTTCCACGCGTTGTGTTCCCACGTGATGAAAACCAGTCGCAGTTCTTCATTTCAGACACTTCCTCACCATTCTCCTGTGCCAGCAGACGCCGTGCTTCAACGTCAAACTCCTCCTTGCTGATCTTCTGCTTAAACCACAGCTTCAGGTTGGCCCAGTAACTGTGAGGACACAGAACAGCAAAATGTGTCACATTGTGATTGACAGATTGAGATTTCTTCACCTACACAAACCAGCTCATGTTACTTCTGGAAAAGATACTTTGAGGAAAGTTATGCAGGGCATCATCAAGTCTTGGAGATACTTGTTCCTCTTGGAGATACTTGTTCCTCTTGTATTTAGACTTCATTCTAACATCAAATGCACTTACAAATGCTCTAAATATCCCATAATGCATCTCAAACAGGGAGGAGAGGAAGAACACTGGTCCTCTGCTGTGGAAAACATCGATAACCAAAGAGATGCTAATGTATTTGAAGGAGAATGCTGCAAACATTAGCAGATGCTAACGAGCGGCTAATGACGCCCAGCTAGCTAACAGCTAAACCCCGCTGTATTTCCAAAAAAAACCCACCAATGTCGTGGATATTCGCGGCACAAAACGAGGAGGGCCCCGGCGAAAGGTTTACTTACTGCTTCACATTATCACCAATTGCATCCGTTAGATTTTTCTTTGCAATTTCAAGCTCGCTGGCATGAGACGCCATGGCGTTCACTGAGAGTGACGTAGGTGCCGTGTGAGCTTATGGGAAATGTGTTCGGTCGCCATCTTGCTCAGGGGGTGGTTTCGATCGAGGTGTACTGGCCTTTAAATTTCTTTGATATTTTTATATATTACAAGCACTTCTGTTCGTAGGTTCAACTTATGGTTTAGTTAAGGCACAGATTACATAAAAAACAGCCATCAACCCTGGGTCCTGCCAAAAGTAACAGTTCACGCATTACAAATCCGTTCCCTTTGAAGAATCTGTACGGAAATTGAAAAAAAAACCCAAACATATCAAAGCCATTTTGGTATTTTCTGTTCAAACTGTAAAGTAACTGGGTCACACACTGGGCGGGCTGCATCTCAACGAAGAGTAACTCACGTAGACGCCTAAAAGACGCTACCACTCCTGACCAACATGGCGACGACGCCAACGTATACATTCATGTGTACGTCATCACCCAGCGACAGCCGCGTTATCATGTATTTTTAATTCCAGATTTCTATTATATAGAAAAATACACTAAACAAACTAAACAGAAAAACATTAACAAAACGTATCCTCATAATGAGCACATTTACGTAGTAAACCTTTATTCAAATGAATGATTTATCATCTGAATAATTTGTAAATAAACCTTTTTCAACAATTGTACATACAGTTAATGAACATGCTGCAAATCCAACAAATATTTGAACCTTGTAACATCAACATCCTCAAACACAAAACGATCAATTTGTGACATTGCACATGAAGTTGTAATGTCATAATCTCACCACAAGATGGTGACATTGTATGAATTCCATTTTGGAAAAACCTGAAAGACCTGAAGGGAACCTCATGCCCCATAGATGAACAGACTGTATCAAAGAATCCTTTCATACATTCTGCTCATGTATGCCTGTATCTATAATTAGATTATCATCTATGTCTGTATCTATAATTAGATTACTATCTATGTCTGTATCTATAATCAGCATTTCTGTATAGTTATTAATATAACGTATAATAGTAATAGTAATAGTAAAAATGTATTAATAGTACTATATATTATTATTACTGTTTTAATACACATTGGCACATAACGCCATTGTACAGCTGGTCGAGTTTATGCACAAGTCTGATCAGTGCAACAAATAATACAAGTGGGAAAAACTCAAATTGATCTCAGAGGCATAGCTAAACCTTTCAGCAGAAAAGTAAAAGTATCACTAAAAGTTTCATATGTCCCCCTCTTACTAGCTCCAGGGTGTATTACTCATGTTAATATTGTTTCAACTTTTATTGCTCAGGAAAGTTAAACAATATGGCCTCAGCACCACAGACGTATTACTTTTAATGATCTTGGTAACTTTGTTCCAAAACAAAGCCAGAAGCCAGAATCTAAGCTGTTGTAATAACACTGGAGAGAGCAGCCATCCAAAAAGATAATAAAAAAAGGAAAATCCCGTTTTAGTCACTCAAATTCCATCCCACTTAGATGTCACTTGTATCTGAACAAAAACGTTAGAATGAAGAAACTAAAACTTGATTACACAAAGAGACCAGACATAGTATCATGTAATAGAGGGTTCATAGAATTACTGATCCACATGAAAAATGTCACATTGTTTCAATTAGTCGGGTGTCAATCGGTATGGAATCAAGCACATTAACCTCCCAACTCCTCCTCCTTCCTTTTTTTCTCATTACAGTTTTTTTTTATCTCACATTTTGCATCTTTGTTTCTCAACTAGATCAGACCTGCTGCTGAAGACCCCCCCCCCCCCCCCCCTCTCCCTCGCCACTGCACCGAGTGAAAGACATTTCTGTGGTTCCTTCTGTTGTCCTCTGTGCTCTGTGGCTCTCAAGCCTCCAGGTTTTAGGTTTTGGTGGGGGTGGGTGGGTGTGTGGTGGTCCTGGGGATCCTGTTGTTTTTCACTGTTTTATGGTGTAAAAACAGTTGAGAAGTCGAGGCGGTTGGCCCTCAACGTCCTTAACCTCCGTCTCTGCACACCTCCATGACTGGTGCTATCCATCACTAAAATGGGATCACATACGCGGCGCGCACACGGTTAACAGTTGTATTATTTGAGGGTCCTCAGTTCAGTGACTAATGCTGACTCCACAGTGTTCTGAGGTCATTATTTTCTTTTCGACAAAGCGCAGCCATTTGATCGTATAGGGAGATTTGAGGGTTTGAGTCTAGAATAAACCAGCATGTCATGACAGGAACAATGGAAACCATCTGAAAATGTTGGTCACTAATACAGCGATTTAACAGAATGGGCTTGCTAATAGGCAGCCCAAACTCCAGGAGCACACCTCTCAGGTCTCCAGAGCTCCTTTGTTTGTTATTGCTGGGTTTGCATTCAGCGCTTAGGCCGACTTCTTTCTACAATCAAAAAGACCCCATAAAAATAAATCTCCCTTTCACAATGTCAGCACTCGCACACGGCTAAATGAAATATTTCTCCGCTCTAGGTTTTAGGCTAACAAGGAGAGAGTGGAAAGTGCGCCCGTGTGCAACGGAGTGAGCCTTCCCAGAAGCCCTCAAATGATCATCCATCTTAAACAAGTGTCTGTTAAGCTTTAAATCAAAAGGGCACTTAGGAGCAGACTTAGTTTTGGAGTTGTTTAACTGTCTCAGTCGGGGCAAAAATTAGTCATCGTGCTTATTTTCAAAGAAAACAGCTCCACATC
Source organism: Mullus surmuletus (assembly GCA_903171835.1). Lineage (NCBI taxonomy): Eukaryota > Metazoa > Chordata > Actinopteri > Syngnathiformes > Mullidae > Mullus > Mullus surmuletus. Next base: position 11,929 of record CAESWR010001193.1, read on the forward strand.
CTGTCTGTTGATTTGCTGGTTGACACTGACTGAGCATTTACGGGCTAATGACTCACTCTCACGGACATTTGCCCCCCCCGACCCCCCCGACCCCCCCCAACAGCAGATGTCTTTTAGCAAGTAGCTGTGGAGCCACCTTCTTTCTGAAATCTTCCGAGGCCGGTGCCATTTTGGTGGTGAAGCCTGGACACGGAGGCCTCGCTCGGGCGACAAAGAGCGCTTTCACCTGCAGAAGACCACACGGCAGCAGCAGCAGCAGCAGGGCTCGGACCCCCCCCCCTCCTGTGTGCTGACCAGGCCTTGGAGGAGGTACAGGGCCTGAGTGTGGTCCCTTCACCAGTGCCAGGGATGTCACCTTCTCTGTTCCAACCCCTGAGTGCGCAGGACTTTGGTTTTTGAGGGCAAAGTGTATATTTTCCATTCGCCCCACGAGGCGGTCTCAAATGTAAGGGGTCAGTGTGTGGTGGGGTGAGTTTTTTGGGAAGACGACAGTTGCAGCGTCTCACACTGGATGACTGTGCACCTTAGCATGTCTCAGCATTCTTGTGACAAGAAGTCCGGAAAGGAACCACAGGTAAATGTAGTACTGAAATGGCCATTTTAGAAGGGGGATGATTTTAACTGTTTTTATTCCGGGGGGAACTCCATCCCTCCTCATCCGCCCTCAGCTCGAGTACTGGGTAAATGTATATTGAGATGGACGCTTTTATCGCCTCCGATAAATGTTACAAAGTCTCCGCGAGCGCCGAATGTATATTAGAGATGCTTCAGCTTCAGGTTGATGCTCATTTGAATCTGAAGGTCCATATCAGCCACTGGAACCCATAACGGCAGCCTGGTCGCAAAAATATGAGAAAACCTTTTTTCAGAAGCCTCTTAAAACCCAAATATGATTCACAATTTCTACTGAAAAATGTCTTTTCACTGTCCAGCGCCATGGCGACATGAGTCACGCACACGTAGCGGCATGCAAATTTCACTAAGACCGAAAAGCCCGATGGCGTCATGTCGTAAAGAGCTCTGTTGACTCCCAATAAACCATTTGGTCCAATGAAGTGACCTGAAAAACTCATTTATTGGCTGTCAGCGTAATATCCTGCCAAGTGTCATGTTTATTGCCGTTTAATTTTAACAGTACATGTCTTTCTCTCTTTTCTTTCTAGTAGACACTGCTCTTTTACATTTCCATAAACATGTTTCCATGTCCAGCTGGGTTTGGACCGGCAACCCTGCCTTGCGTCGTATAGTTCCTTAAAGAGATGGGTGTGAGGGCCACTGTGGCCAATAAGAAAAACACTGCAAAACGAGAGTCTATTTTCAGCGCGGCGGCACTAAAGGCTGTTTGTCTTTCATGTGTGCTGTGGATGTAATGCTGTTGTTCAAAGCGAACCCACCGTCCCTCTCCCCCGTGTTCTCTGATGGTTTGCCCAAAAGGATGCAACTTGTCTTTCATAACGGTGATTACAGAGCACCAGGGACCCGTAACTTTGTCAATGAAAGGTATTTTTAAGAAAACACACACTTCATGCAGTTTTGTGCGGAAAGAATGTAAATTTCTGTGTATTTAAAAGGAAGTGGGGGGAAAAATAAGTTGGAAATTTGGACCGATTCCATTCCAGTTCATCCCCTCCCCTCTTCTTTTTTTCTCTCTCCATCCTGTCTGGCTTTAAGAAATGTGTTTCTCGTTGTCTCCCCCAATGATTTTAACTCTCTGCTTGCTTGGCTGGCATATTTTTCGTGCCTAAAAACCACTCAAAACAAAGCGTAATTCCATCGTTCTTTCTTTTTTTTACTCAACAATGCTTTTGTTTTTCCCAGTCATACTGAAAGTTAATCAACAGCTGAATGAGAAAAACATATAACAGCAATTTCCTTACGTGCAAGGACACTTTTAGAATGACTGCCATGTACAGTGGAGGAAATTAGTTCTATTTTCTATCGGATCATTTACTGTCCCCTCAGGACACCTGGCCCTTTTCACTGTTATGATAAGTTAATTGTACACATAAATTATCCTTTCTGGTCATCTGCACATGGGCAGAGTAGTTTAGCATACAGTACAGAGGTCATTTGAAGTGTCTAGAGGAAAAAAAGTTAAATCAACACGTTTTTTTACACTCGTAAATCTATCAAAATGAGTATTTAAACCTTCCTCTCTTCAACTTTCTCAAGCTTTTGAAGGTTTGGATCTGAAGGGGACTACAAAGTCTAAATATATAGATATTAACAAATACATTCTCCAGCTCCCAGCCATTACAGTTGTATGCAAAGGTTTGGACACCCCGAAAATAACGCATTCTAATTCTTTGTCATTTGAAAAGATGAGATATTTTCAGCAAACATTAATGCATAGTTACTTATTAAACCAAAATAGAAAAAATATAATAGAATTCATGTACAGCAACCTACATTTTCATATTATTTTGGACATAAAAAGCAAATGTACATTCAGGCTGACTGAAAAAAGTTGCTACAAAATCCTTTGTAAAGGGGTCCTGGAACATTTGCATACAAATATAAGGCACAATTTTAAACACCATACGTGAGGGTCTCCCTCAGACATTTATCTTGGCGAGGTAGGAAGAGCTGTGTTTAGATCTGGGGACATTAAAGCATATGAATGAAATCAGACGAGGCTCTGCTGGAATGTGGCGTCTCCTCTCCACAGGGTGACCAAGTCATGCTGGAGACGCTGCGGTTTCTTAATCACATAAGCAGCCTGTATTATTTAGCTGCGAAATAAAGGTTAAACTGCTCCAGCAGTTTTAAATTTCCCTTTAACCTTTTGAAAAATTTGGCGGTTAAAACAGCTGTATGGCTTATAAATAGTCCCTAGATCTCTCTATTTATGCATATAGGAATATATGAAGAGAACAACACGGTCCATGTCTGTTGCAGGGGGCAGTTCATGCCATGGTTGGTAATCTCCATTGTTTAGGTTCTTTATATCAATATAAAGTCACAATTTAGAATGAGGTTCAAGTTTGCCCTGGCCTCCGCCGCCGCCGCCCCGGCCCCGAGCCCGGCTCACGGGGTCTCATCATCCGTCGATGGGCCGGATCATCATGCGGACTGACTTCATGGAGTAGAAGCCTCCGCCGTAGTCTGCCCAGAAGATGCCATCCTGGAATTTGCTTCGGTAGACGCCCCCGGTGTACCAGACACCATTAAGATTGGTTTGGCCGCAAGCGTTGTACCACCAGCCTCCTTTATGGAAATGGGCACAGTTACCTGTCAGGGGAGAGAGGAAAAGAGCGATGATCTGTCGGCTGAAGCACAGGAAGTGCATTTCTCAAGTGAAATAAGTGGGGGGGAAAACTCAGAGGACGGCGTGACAAATGGAAAGAATCTGACAGATAATTCGATTCTGACTCATTTTCTGAATTACTCATGTTCAGATAAGCTGTTTTCTATTTGGGAGATTTATGCAATGTTTTGCCAACAGACTAGCAGAGTCTTTGAATTGCTAAACAGATGAGGAAGAAGAAGATCCTTAAAGAAAAAAGTTTGCGCAAACTTGACATTTATTATTTTTGCTGTTGAAAGAAGAGTTGTGCTGGATATAAAACTGTCTGACAGCTTGTGTATTTGCCTGTGCTGACTATATATGGTGCGGTCTAAACGTTTGGACTGGTGTCAAACCTCTTTTTTTTCCCCCTGTAATGAGGAGCAAGTGTGTGATATTGAGATTTATACTCCATTTACTACAGAGGCTCATTCTCTCAACCTCCCAGATCTAAAAATCTGGTATGGTTTTAATATTGCAATAAACTCATGAAATTCTCTATTTTGAAGTTAAGTCTTGTTAAATCTCTGCCAGTCGTGCTAAAAGACTCTTCGCATGAGAAAGCTCCATTTTCACGTACCTGAGAAGGCGTCCTTGTCTCGGTCCAGGGTGGTGAACTGTTTGCCGTTGTGGCTGCTGAGCGAGTCCCCGGCGTTGCCCCGGTAGGTGCCCAAGCGCAGGCGGAAGCCCTCGCTCTCCGGCTCCAGGTGGAAGCTGCTGTACTGAGCGTAGACCTTCTTGTCCATCCAGTCCTCCAGCTCCACCTGCAGCTTGTAGTCCCCCTGCCTTCCCAGCTTGTAAATTCCCTCCAGGCCGAGCCAGTACTCCCCGTCTATGTTGCCGAATCCGCTCTGAGTCACGGGAAGATGAAAAGGAGAAATAATTATAGAAAATAATGCTGACTGTTTGTTATGCGGCAAGCCTCGAGAGTTTGGAAACATGAGAGTTGTTTAAGGAACTTAAGTGGGATTGTAGCAGAACAAACGTACATATTCTGTTTGATGGCGACTGGTTTTGTACTTATGACAAACTTCAAAAAAGGCACTGGTGCAAAGGAATGCCACCCTGCCTTTGAAATTAAGTCTCGAAGACACGATGCAGAATTGCTTGTTGGAAAATAACAACCAATCCCCCGAGTGCCGGTTCGGTGATCACAGATCTCCCGGATCACGTCGCACGATGAAACTGGCTCGGGCGCTCGCGTTGAGTAACCACGACCGATCCACGTCTGGCCGAGTGCCGCCAGAACACTTCACTTGGTAAAGACGGCTGAGGTTTGTGATTGTGGATTAGCTGGGTGAGCCAGCAGATGATGAATGATGTAGGGTTTCAGTCCGGGGCCTCCTCTCCGATGCCATGTGTGTGTGTGTGTGTGTGTGTGTGTACATGTGGCGGCTTTGTGGGAGAGCGCAGAGGCAAATCAATGTTGAAGAGAGCAATTTAGCTCCCACTTAGACATGCACAAGCCTGGCCGAGCTGAATGGAACACAGAATCGCCGAGTCTGCCAGCGGTGATACACTCCATCTTTTTCTCACAGAGCTTTGATGAGAAGGCCTATGGTGTGACGCAGTTCTCCAAGCAGCCATCCATCCAGGAAGGCACCATAGTAGTGGTGGTTTTGGAATGAAAACCCCTGCAGATTGAGCTGTGGAACATACCTTTCCAGACAGCCATCTAATGTTTCATAATGGAAATCTCAAGCTAAATGACCTCGGACCAATAATGCTGCTGACAGGGCGTTATATTTTGCAGTAAGTGAAAACACAAGGATTCTAAACCAGGGAATGATCCAAAAGACCCCAGATGGTTCCTGTAGGTGGGTCATATAACAACACCGCTGGTAGTCTGTGGATGAGTTTCTCTGAAACTGAGAGAGAGAAGAAGAAGAAAGACTGGGCATGGCGAGTGTATTTTGTCATCACCTTGTAGTTGTCCCAGTTCCTGAAGAAGTTGACCGACCCGTCTCTCCTGCTCTGGATGACGGTCCAACCGCCGTTGTCCATATCCTGCTCACACCAGACCTGAATCGACCTTTCCATCTCGTCTGGTTTGATCAGGTACATGCCGCTGGTGCTGTGACCGGCCTCCTGAGCGTCCAGGCAGTCTCTGAACGGACCTGAAGCGAAGGTGATCCAAGAGGGAAGAAGCAAATGTGACTATGTGTGTGAGAAGAAACAATGGGCAAGATAGACTTTAACAGGACTTGGTGATACGCTCTTCCTCCATTATGATCTTACGCTGCCCTACAACTGAACTCTTCCCAGTGTTGAGAGATCAAACACCCGCAACTCGGTAAATTATGTTTGAGAGTGTGTGGAAACTATGCTTAGGGTTCAGCTGTTGGTGTATGTTTCTGGAAAATTCATAGTTTGCGGTAAATTTTACTACCTCTTTGAGTATAGATACCCAACCATTACGAGCTAGCTTGAGTAAATGTGACTCCTGTTAGCTAGCAGGATCTCTAAGCTAGTCCTTGGTAGACCCAGTGTGGCTACAGCTAGCTTGCTTGCTGGAGGAAAGTTCCTTATTGCTTTTTTGTTGCTCTGTTGCTATCCCAGTTTTTTATAAAAGATGATGTATAGCCTCTGTATGCCAACAGTTTGGTAACAAAGATGTCGAACAGACACAGGGCTTAACTTAATTTCGACAAACTACGCGTGTTTTTACTTTGTAGGGGCACTTTATTCACTTTTGGTGCAAACCAGGCACTGATGAAACCGCGACGTCTGACGGAGGGTGAAATAGGAAAATCAAATTCGCAAAAGTAAGAACGGTCCTAATGGAGAACACATTTATCTCAGTTTGCACAGATACTCTTATTTACTACGCCATGCTAGAACAGGAGAGAAGACTGAAGCTAATTCGGTCCCTTGCCTCCATTTGAGGTCAACAAAACCAAATTAGATATCTTTATAACCCACTGTGTAAGTGTCTGTCTTTTATCAAGGTAATTCCCATCACATGATTTTTAATTACATGCATGTGTGTAGCAGTGAGGTATTTAACAGGCGTGTAACCTCCACCCAACTAATAATCTCACAATAATATATATGTACAGTCCTTTACTTCATGAAGTATACCAGAAGTGCCCCTGCTTTGTGGTTTTCGGGAGCCTATCACGCCTGGGTTTTGTCTACGTCCCCAATGCAATGGAACAGTCTTGTAAAGGATCGTTTTCACATACAGCTGCACCGAAATCCTACACACTTTATTATTCTTGGGTGAGGGCGAGCAAAATGTGTCAGGAATTTCTGTTGATGAGCAGAATCGCACCGGTCAGACCTTTCTTTGCTTTGCTTTGAGTCCCTAGCCCCAGTTGAGACATTACAACATTTGTATTTCCATACTGGCGTGTGTTCTCTCTGTTGAGCGGAGCGCAGAGATCCAGCTGGAATTGCAAATCTTTAACCTTTGAAAACGAGGCCGCGGGCCCACCTGCAGCCGCGCTCAGGCTCAGAGATCGTTATGTTGTTGAAGTTGACCTGCAAAGCCAGGACTGCTCTACATTTCACAATGATTGTTTTGGATCTTAGAAAGTGCTTTTAGAAATACTTGGAAATACATGTGAGGTATTTACTCACCTTCAGAGCTAAAGTTTCTCTGAGGAGGTTTCTGGGCATCCAAGGTGCCGCCTGTCGGTGACGGGCCGGATCGAGAGCCCCTCTCCCGTGCAAATCTGGTATTATCCCTTTGGATCTCATTGGTGATACGTGGCACACTAACAGGAATATTCTCGGGCACCACCTGGACCATTGGGGGTCCCATGGGTGGCTGTTCGGGCTTGTGGCTGTACACCTGCATACAGCGTTCCTCCAGCGCTCCAATCAGCACCGACTGATTGTTCACCAAGGCAGACAGGGCGGCGTATTTGGCCTCCAGCTCCCTGTAGCGTGAGGAGAGACGCAGCGACTCGGTGGTGGCGTTGAGGATGCGTGTCTCCAGCTGCGCCAGCTCCAGCGAGTTGTCCCTCTTCCTGATGATTTCGTGCAGCAGCTGCATGTAGAGCTGCGTCACCCTGGAGTTCATGTTCCGGCTCTCTTTCCTCAGCAGCTTCATCTCGTTGACCAGGTTGCCGTCCACGTCCACCACCAGCTTCAGAGTCTCCATCTCGCGCCTCTGCTTGGAAAGGAGGTCCCGAACCGCCGCTACGTCTAAGCGCGTCACTCGGTCCTTGTCGGTGGCGTAACCCCGGGCGGCGCAGATGGGGCCCGTTATCTTCTGCTCAGGGACCAGGAAGGTGTAGGAACATTTCTTGTTCTCCCCACTGGCCTCTGGAGCCCTTCGTATCCGGGAGAGGATGGGGTGCTTGGCGAGGGCTTCACTGTTGCTCCAGAAGAACAGGCCAAGCAGAATAAATAGGCTCCACGATCCGGCTCCCATGGTTTCCTCTCAGTTTAGCACCAAACTCACTTGAGATTCTGCAAGCAGATAGAATGTGAAGAGCATTTTACTCAAAGGTGCCATTTGTGAAAACACTACAAACCAATATAGTTAATTAATTTCTGTGACTCATCATAGCCCTTTAAAGGATACAATTAGCTTGATTTAGATTTTATGATCAATAGACTCACTGACTCTTGAAAACACCAGTGTGCTATTCTCTCTCACAACACATCAGGCTCCAACTAAAGATGTCAATCTGAAAAATGTTTCATTTCGTTTAATTTTTATGGCCCGAAAAAGGCAAAAATATTTTCCTAAAACCTAGGAAAATATTAGGTTTTTGGGAAAAGCTTTTTGTTGCTGCTTATGTTCCAGTTTTTGTTCAATTCCCAACCGGGAGACTACACTGTTGTGCAGATGTTTTCCTTTCTCCTCTAATCCAATATAATCTAATATAATCACTGAGCCTGCAAAGATGAAATAATCAAAGTGCATCTGTTGGCGTGGCACAGGAGACGGCCTCCAGTCGAAAAAGCACTGCTTAATTTATGAAGTAAGCGATCATTAAAATGTGAAGCAAAAACTAGCTGACTGTGGCGTATCAAGTATTGCAAGCGGTGCTCTTGGCAGGACGTACCTTCCTGTTCACTTGTGGTGTGAGAGCGGTGCCACCCACCCATCCACTCGCCCACCACAAGTCGTCGCACATATTTCCAATTCAGGGGCTCTCTTTCATTATGGCCCTCACCACATCTGTATCAGGTGTCTGGGTGTGTGCAAGTGCCGGGATCTGTTTTTAATATTTCTGTAGATCTCCTGGCTCGGAGCTCCCATGAAAGTCCCCTATAGGAATTCAAGGTACCTGTATTTGCATGTGAGGAGGATTGGTACGTCAACTGGAAATGAAAATCCGAAATATCACTAAGTGGGGGAAGCATCCACTGCCAGACAGTCTCCTTTGGATTCCTTAGTACTGTGCAAAATGGTAGAAGTCAGCAGGTGGTTATCATCTGGCCCCACCGACTCCTTTTAACTTGTGTCATTTCGGCTTGGCTGCTTCAAGTGGATAAATTTAGCGAGGAATGAAAGAAATTGATGTGTTTTTAGATGCAGCAGGGGGGAAGGAATCCCTGATTTATGAGTAATGCTGCATTGAGCCTATTTTTGGAAGGACGGCGTGCGTTGTGATCGTATTAGTTTTGACAGCACATCAAATGGAGCAGGGGGCGGGTGACGTCAACAAAAAAAGAGTGAAAGATCCCTTCCTCCATACTCAATTGTTTGGCTTGGCGCTGCGATGGGGGGCTCG
>CAESWR010001193.1:87988-110825 GCA_903171835.1 Mullus surmuletus
AATGCGCCATATAAGGTCTGTGTTTACGTCCCCTGGGTGCTGATTTGAGTGAGCCAGTAAGTCACTCCACCGCTTCATATTGTAAACACGGGCGAGAAATCTGGGTCCTAATGTTTGTTGTGCATTTAAGGGAAAACAAATCAGACTCAGATTTGATAAAACGCATGCAAGCTTTTCCGTCATCAGCGACAGAGAAGTACGAATCCTAACCCTCACACACATACACACACACACAGTCCTACAATTTAACCATTTACGTCATGACCCAAAAACTATGTTAACAGATTTACTCAAGACAACATGTGGAACACCTGACGCACACAAACACACACACACATAGTCCCGTCTGTGGCGCTTCCAGAGTGGGACACACCTTGATGTATCCCCAGGACACGGAGAACAGGTAGTTGGCCTCAGGCATGGTGCTAAGCTGTGCTGAGCCCCTGGTGCTCCCCAGCAGAAGCCCTATATGCTCCTCTCTGAGTGGACCCCCAAGGCTGAGCTCAGACCCGCTGCCCGAAGCCCACCAAAATCGCTGCCTTTCCGATGGTCGGGAGGAAAAAAAAGGCTCTCGAAAGAGGGGCTGCGGCAGACCCCTACATCCCAACGCGCCTCCTCATAACGTCAACCCCCCCCTCCCGCCCCCCCCGGTGTTTTCCAGGAGCCACTGGCGAGAGTGATGGAATCCCCCTGGATGCAATCAATATTTCCTTTTGCGATTCCCGCGCATGCCCCCCTGCTTCCCGTCCTCCATCCGTCCTCCTCTCTGAAACCTCCGTCTCCTCCTGCCACCGTCCGAGTGGGAACGCCAGCCTTCCCCGTGCCCGGACTGAGCGAGGCAGCGAGGAAGGGCAGGTTCTGAGACCGAACGCGGAGGAAAGGAGGGAGAGGGAGCAGCGGCGAAGGAGGAGCGGGAGGGGGGGGTCTGCTCGAGCAGGAGTCTCTCTCTTTCTCTGCCTCCCACTGCTGCGAAACACAGAGCCATGCACACAACTGCACATTTGGAGAATCCCCGCACATCTTTTTTCAAGGCATTTCTCTCTGCCCACCCCCCCACAATGTGTTTCACCCAACCACCGCCCCCCCCCTTCTCAAATCGCCCCCCTCCTCTGCTCAGTAATGCAGAACAGATCCAATGCACACTGCGCAATGTGAAGCTTCAAAGTGGTGAGTGTTCATCACATGGCTGAGGAGATGCTGGGTATTAATTTACCAGAGGCTTTTCTCATGTTTGCGGGTGTGTGTGAGCAGAAGCTTCAGCTCACAGTGAAATCAATTACCATTAAGGCTTTATTTTAAAAAAAATGTGCACTTCGTGTCAGCCTTAAGTCTACAAGAACTGCATTTCCTGTCTGGCTGCAGCTGCTCCCTGTAGTAAAAATGCAAAGATGATGAGACTGGAGAGTTTTCAGTCTGCAGTACCACCAATTGCACGACAAACTGAACGCCATGGCAACAGTGTCACGTGCGTGTGCCCCCCCCACTCACCATTGTTCTCGTGGTGGTCCCCACTCTAAACACATTGCATTGCATCACAACAACCACAGACATAGGGGCATGTGCCATCAGACACACACACGCACACACACATTCAAAAGGCAATCTGCAGCAGAGACACAACAATGCTGCTCACTGCAAAAGCATTCGAGCAAAGGCAATTTATTTGTTGCAGAGTGCAGATTACTGCTGGTGATGCCAAACCACATCCTAATTTTTATAAGAAATACAATGGAATTATGGGGCAATCAATTTGCATTACTGAACATGAGACTGTGCTGGACTGGTTTTATAGTCTCTTCAAACGCTAAAAACTGGCATAAGTCACAATCACAGCAGATTTCTTTCCCTTTCTCCGTCCCTTTATTCCGCACAATGGGATCTTTTTTCTTTATAGTAAGCCGGACTCTTTATGGTCCCAACAGCTGTCTAATAGCTGTCAAGCAGACTGCTAACATATACTTGACTGTGAAACTTGAATACCACTTTCAAAGCCTTGGCGGCACTCGAAACCCAGACTGCCAGAGGCAGTCCATAAAAATCAAAGGCAGTTCGTAAGGGCAAAAATCTGAGCTTTGGATTCAGGCGGCTTTATTCCATTCAAAGGCCTTTGAAATGATTCTTTTAAGCAGTGGATTTGTGCGACCTCTAGGAAATGATTCAGGCACGGAGCCACATGTCAGGAACTGAGGGTCATGTAGTTCAGCTAAGACGCACTGCTTACGCTCACAGCAGGGTGACAGAGGCATGAGTGTTCAGGCGAAAAGATTACTCAATGCATGTTGTTAACTCATCTACATCCTTTTACCTTAGAAACTCCTCTCATATTCAGACGAGATGATAGATGATACATAAAAAATGTACCACAGAACTTGTGGTTTGATCTCAGCAGATAGCAAAACGATGCCGTATCAAGTTTGCATATTCAAAGTGGGGACATACTACTGTGGAGCCGTTGTTTCGTAAAATGGTAATTAAATTACATGGTAGTGTGTAAGCCAGAACACGGTTTGCACGCATTCAAATAATGTAAAAAGTATAAAACTTTTTTTATTCAATAAGCAACAAAATGTCAAGGATGGTTTTTTCATTGATCTGGATTCAAACAGGAAATTCTCAAGAAATTAAAAGTAATAAGCATGTACTCTTAAGTCATTACATTTTCAAGACAGATTAAATTTGGCTCATACCACACGCATAAATTCACACAAGGGTCGCACGCACCACATGCGGCACTTTTACAACACAATCGCAAGAGTCCGACAACTCACCTTTTTCCAACTTGTGAGCATCCCAAAGTTTTTCTCCTGCTTTTCAGAACAACATAATCCCATTGTCATTTGACAAAACCCAAAATGCAACATAAAAGAAATCCTGTTGAAGTTCTTGTGGCGATAACTCCGTTCAGCGTGTCTCTGCCTGCTTCCTCTCTGTTCTGTTTCTGATGTGGCGTCAGACAGGAAACGTATAGTAATAAAGCCGACTTGACTGACTTGCCCTACACAGTCTAACAAGGGATCGATGGCTCCGCCCCTCCACCACAGGCCCCGGCATGTGTCCCCACCTACTTCCCTTGTACTTCTTCGCTGATAGAGTAATTCACTGAGGTCATTTACTGGTAGACATCCTGCTCCCTAACATGGCCCCAGGCACCAAACAACTAGCATACCTGAGCTCATTAGAGAGGGTGAAAAAAAAATCCCAGACGGGTGGAAATTCACAAATGACATGAAACATATTCCTCTGGGCATACTCCTAAAAAGTCAGCCTTACGCCACACTTTGCCCTGGAGCGACACAGAACGGGGACTGCACAGAGACATCATATTGCAATACCAGCGACTTTGCAATCTCACAAAGTCCGGAATGAACCAACCACGCGCCTGCTCCACTTGTTGCTGTTTACAGTGTCAACATACAGTGAATTATGCTTGGTGAGCTTTTCCCGGTATAGTAAATATAAAGAAAAAGACACATTTTTAGTAGATGTTGAACAATTGCTTACAATGTAAACAGGTTTAATATACCTCCCTCGCTCTGTTTTCTTTCCATAATGACGCCAGATTACAGAGGTAAAGCTTTTCAATTACAATTATGTTCTTTAATCACGACTGCAGCCCGTCTGATCTCCTCACCACCCTTTCAGTCAAACGGAATCACAACACTATAATTTAATGTCCATTACCCCTGCTACAGCTTCAGACCCACCGCTACATCTGTTTCAATAATTTTGTCATTTTTTCCCTCCTCTGAAGACGGCAGCGCTTCAAAGTCAAAAGTGACCACACGTGAGTTAAAGTTTCCTACACGCTCGCGCTCGGCTCGGGGGCTCGCTCGCACGTTAACCCGCAGAGCGCTAAAACTCCCCTAACTGGATTCAGATGGCGGTGTTTGTCCAAGGCCGTCACCGGCATCGGCGTGGAAGTGTGGCGAGGCTAATGATAGTGAGGGGGCAGGGAGGCAGCTCCCCGCTCTGAGGTCACGGCGACCAGGCCGGCGGTCAGCAGGGTGTGTGGTCCCACACCCCCGGATACTCCGGATACACCTGTGCCCTTGGACAGTGAAAGCGGAGACACCCTGGGTCTGATTGCGGGTTCAATTACATCCTCTTTGGTTCCGAAAAGAAATGGGCCCTTTGTCAAGCCTCACGTCATATAGAAGCTAAGAATGAGAGCCCTGCCGATGCTGCATCATTAGTGCGAAATGTGACACTAATTTTGCTGTAAATGCATGAAAAGCAACTGCATTATTTCTTCCCTTAGCCGGAGCTGTTGTGCAACACGGTGGCACATCATAAGTGATGCATCGTACCCTGTTGACTGCTGCTCCTTGGATTTTTAATAGTGCTTAGTGGCGCTAATGGGTCAGGACTGTGACTCATGGTGAACAATACGCCCGGCCCGTCTGACCAAACAGCTGTTTGGCTCTGCTGAGCGTCTGCGGGGCCGTGTGCTCATTGTCTTCACAGTCCCAGTGACGTGGTTGCCTGTAAAGACTCAACCTGGCTGCCGCGTACGAGCGCCGCTATTGTGGTCTGGTAACCGGGAGGGAGGTGGGGGGGACGGGGGGGAGCAGAGGGGAGCGCAGGAAATAAAGAGACAGGAAGCCGGTGTCACGGTCACAGTCACCCGTCATGGTCTGACAACAGCCCCCCCCCCGCAGACCACAGTATAAAACACAGACGGAAATGGACAACATCACCCTGAGTGTTTATAATCTGACGCCGCCATACTGTCGCCTCCGTCTGCGTCTTTGTCAGGCTGGGACGGGGCATTATGAAATAATATAGCCGAGCTCTGCACAGACTGGATACACACAAAGACACATTTATGAACATCAAAGTGAAGGGAAGTAATCAGCCCTAAATAGCCAATTTTCACGGTCTTGTGGTACCACAATGAATTTATTTAGTTTCACTTGCACTACATCAGAAAGTTTTAATATGATACTTTGCACTTATCAAATATGTCGATCTGCCAAAGAATAATTTTTGCCTCTGAATCTTAAGAGATAAAAAGCAGTTAATCTATTGGATTAAATAGTTAGAATACTTTGCCCATCAGCATTTAATACGTCACAAGAATGCTAATGTGGTTAATCTATTGTCCAATAGAAAACATTGGCGTGGTAAATTATCAGACTAAATGATGATGTAAATGTAATTGTTAACAAAACAAATCCCCTTTGTCACAATAAGAATCCATCTTAGTTTGATTTGATTTGAGTGGCATCAGTGTTAACATGAATACAATTTAAGTAATTAAGGATTTAATTCTGGGTCAGAAAATGCTGTCGTCATGGGGTTAGTTGCTCCACCTCGTTGATTCTCCCTATTTCTGGAGAAATATAAATACCATCACTCGTCGCTGTTCCAATCATACGTTATTTTGAAATGATGCAGTACAGACCAACGCGCCACCTACCAGGAATGACGCAAGAACTTCATCAACACCATTTAGCTTGGCATAGCTCCTCTAGTGTTATTTTGTTATCAAACTAAAAGCGTGACTAACTTAGCCAAACACCAAGATGAACAACGGCTATTGTTGTCGCACAGCCGACACCGTAAACATGACCTTGTCTGCTTCAAACTACAGAGAGATGAAGAAAAGAGATTAGATAGGTGACTTTTACAGACAGGAGTGTGCGGAAAACGATGCTGATGAAATACACTGTGGTAAAACTTTAAACCAGGACAAACTATTTTTAAAAAAGGGACCTCTTTTTTAATTTCAAACTGCACTTTGGACAAACTAATGGACGTTGAATGTGACTTTTTATGATGTCATCACACTTGCGAAAGTGGAACCGATTCCCGCTGAGCTGAACATTACAAAAGAGCAAATTGCTACAGCGAAGAGACATTTTAAGGAATTTGAAAAGAGGTCAATGCAAAGTAAATCATACGTCAAATGCCTCCAAAGTGCAACTCAACTGTAAAACATGCTTTGAATCTCATTAGAGTATATTTTTACCCCCCCCAAAAAAATAAACCTCAAACTGAAGAAGAATGCTTTCCTTGGAATGAGACCAGTGTACCATTCAAAGGTAACAGGATGTCACATAATCATGCAAATTAGACTGTTTTGTTTTTTTACACAATCCATAAATTGTAGCTGCTTTGCAAGTGCGTGTGTGGCTGAAATCTATTTACATTTTGCATGCACTGTGCAAATTTACAGTCAAGTTGCTTGCTACAAAGTCCAGTTCAATTCAATAGAGCAATGTTCACTCTCATCGTCAGAATTACCATATTAATGACTATGATGTTTAAAAAAAAACAAAAAAAAAACAAACTTGGAACTTGGAACTTGAGAGGATGATGATTTGGGCCTTGGTTAATTGTGCGTACGCAGAGATGGCATTACGAAAGCGGTGCACCGGACTCATGGGAGGTCTGGTGGTTTATACAGCGTTCAAAGACGTTGTGATAAACACAAACAGCTGTCAACACAGTGTTTTG
Organism: Mullus surmuletus; assembly: GCA_903171835.1. Classification (NCBI taxonomy): domain Eukaryota; kingdom Metazoa; phylum Chordata; class Actinopteri; order Syngnathiformes; family Mullidae; genus Mullus; species Mullus surmuletus. The sequence goes on from CAESWR010001193.1 coordinate 94,448, forward strand.
CACTTCACACCATGACGTATTAACATGACATTTTAACTTGAAACTTTAAGACGACAGGGGGGAAAAAGGAGCAGTGGTGATTGCCCCATAAACAACTCGTTTTTTATTGGAAATTTCCTCATACACATCTTGCCTCAGGTAAACCCAGATCTTTCACAACTTCCACTTCAAAGCAAATTAAAAAAAAAAAAATTAAAAAAACATACAGCACAGGCGAGCTGTCCATCAGTGGAATGTTTTGCTAAATATTGATGTTATATTGTTTGAGCATTTTCTACCTCCACATACACAAACACGCACACACAAGCGAAGTCCTACCTTGTTGGAGGCCATGTCACTGACAGAGCGGTAGGTCTGGATGGTCTCCAGCTGGTCCAGACACCAGTCCAGTTCCTCCATGGTCTCCATAGCCAGCTTCTGGTAGGACTCATCTGCCAACAGACACATGGACACGTAGTCAGGCCGCAGAGGATCTAGATCCATGTTGGAGCCCCCTGACACCATGCATGGAGGCCCAAGGGTCCCGGAATGGCTGGGCCGTATGGGGGACTGGCCGGCGGGACATCCGGGAGATGCAGAGGAAGAGGGGGAGGCGTGTACACAGAGCTCCTTCATCTTGTTACGCTCCACCACCTCAGAAAGTTCAGGGAAGTCGCGCTCTCAGACAAACTGAGGCTAGAGTTACTGTTTGCCGACTCCCTCTCTCTGTAGCCTCTTTCTCTCCATACCCCCACTCTCCCCCTCAGTCTTGTGCACTCTGCAAACCCCCTCCCACTCTGTCTGGCTCACCCACCCCTTCTTGGGATCTCGCTTATCCCCCCTCTCGGTACCACTCGGCGAAGCTTGTGGCCTGCAAACCAGGCAGTCTGCTGCCTCCTGCTGTTGATGCGTCATGCCCACCCCCCACCCGCACCCCCGACATGCACCCCCATGCCAATTTAAAACTCAAATGCAGTGTACAGAGAGGTGGATTAAACAGGTGCTTAGAGGAAGGCAGGATTTGGTTTCTTTTTTTGCTCAATGTATGATCCACACATTTTATAACACAAAACAGGCATGAAGCACAAGCAAGGACAGAAAATTGAAGCGGCAACTGGCAGCAGCTTCAACTCCCGACAGTCCCGATGACTTCCTCCCTGAAAAATGCAGATGGCTCCTGCTGAACTGCAGCAGCTCACACCACATCACGCTACACCGCCGCGCTTCACAAACTGGCTCTCTACTCTCTGAACCTCTCTGAGGGAGAAGAGAGGGAGGGGAAAAAATTATATCAAACATCAAACTCGTTGTTTGCACAAGCAACACAAGAGGCAAACTTTGACTCTCACGTTGGGGGGAGGCCAGACCAGGGCCAAGCCGTGTGCCAAAGAAACCAAAGCACTTCCTCTTTGGCCCCGAACTGGCGTAAAACACGGAGCGGAATTGCTGAATAGCGGAGTGACTGCAAAAGGACGGTCAAAGCTGTCATTGAGCTCGATGGCTCATGCGAATGGGCGTACACAACTTTGAAGGAAAATGCAAAAATAACAAAGCGCGAGGAAACACGTCAGGTATCACCTCAGATATACCAGGCTGACTGTTGATTCAACAAATTTCTGCCTGAGGGGAACTACCGCTGAACGCATCTGGATCTCCCCACCTTCCTTTTTCTCTGGAAAAGACTGATCTCGACTTCATAGGCTTCACACATGGAAGAAATTTACCCCATATGCTTAGCACAACAAGACAGCCAGCACGCTGCTCCCCAATTTACGTCAATATAGTGGATCAAAGCACTTCAAAGCACAGCGATGGCATACAGACTTCGCACTGCTGGGTTCTAACAAAGAACTTCAATGAAATTTCAAGCAATAAACACCAAAGTTCAGGAAATGTCCCACCGGCGAAAGGTATTAGAACAATATGACAGTGACTCTTCCAAATCACAAAGGAGAGTCAAGTTTCAACTGCTTCGCTTTGACTGCGGTTTTGAGTGAAATTGCGCCGCTGACTCCTCCGATTACACGAGCGTGACTGCGAGCTCTCGCCTCAGCTCTCAGGTCAGACCAATTTCCATTAACTCGAGCTCCAGGTTGGAGAATTCAAAGAACCGTTGGCTGCAATCTCCCGCTGGACACCGAGTTCCGTGGGCCAAACTATTTGCAAGAACCACTGGCATCCGAGCCACGTAAAAGTCACTGACACGGAGCAGAGCGCACAAAATCAAAGCGCTTCATGCACAAGGCGGTGAGCTGTTGAAGCCGGGTATACACACCAATGTGAGGCCGTCTCCAGCCATAGAGCGAAGGGAGGTTGCCAAGAAGGTGCAACCACATCCTGCTCCGGTTCCCCTCAATAAGTGTATATGGAGGCATTCGATATTTTAAAAGGGCAGTCGGGGGGAAACCAAAGGCTTGGCCCATCCATGCCGCCTGTATAACAGATTCAGGTCCTTCAAAGGTGATTATAGCATTTTCACCACATCTTTTTCCTGATTGTGGATAAAAGACTACATCAAAAACAGCGGAACTTCACATAATGTTGCCACAAATAACACCTGGACCTGGAGCCACATGTCCCAGATTTCTAAGTTGAAGAAGTAGTTTCGTTTGCACACGGTAGGGGAGCGGGGACCTGCTCGATCCATCACGGCCTCACGCTGATACAGAGCGAAATGGGCTGACACAATGTCACCAGTCAAAGGTGGCGTGACGCACTTTCAGTCTGAGAAACCTGCTCCCAGACAGAGTGTGGGGTACTTTTCCAGCCTGCTTTTTTTCAGTGGAAGTCTTTTTTTTTTTCTGCACGTCCTAATGCTTTGGCCATATGCTGGCGGCTGCTGCGAGGACAACAGACCTCAGTGTGCAGACAGACCCTGTCTGCCTCGCCTCTCTCCCCCTGCTCCCTCCATCGCTCTCCCCTATAGGGCCACAAACCAGCCTCTGTGAGAGCCATCAACTGCTCTAACAACCTGGGCTGGGCTCAAACATCCCCCAACTCCATTCCCGCCCGAGACACCTTCCGCTCACATCCACCTCACACTGTCCTTCTCTGTGCTTTCACTCTATCCCCCCCAAACCTGTTTCCCTCGCTGTCTGGCCGAAGCGAGGTTTGCAGAGCAGCCCCGCGCATTCAATTTACCACCAGCCTCAGTGAGAGGTGCAAATGTGGGCCCGTCTTCGACTCAAAGGCATTTTTACTTGGTCTTGTCTCGGTCTCGGATGGCGTGGACTTTGAATTTTTTTACATTTTATTCAGAGCGTTGGAGATCCCCGCTGCCAGGTTTCTAGACTGTGTTGTGCATTCCACAACAACCAATAACTTCCAATCATTGGTAGATTGATTCTTTTGCCCCCAAGTTGCTGCTTCTGCCTTCTTATTAAATGTGGTATTCTGATTTCAGTCCATTTAGAAGCCACATTCATCTGGCAAATCCACATCTGACTTTGGTATAGAAACAAACAAGCCTACAATTCTTATAATGAGTGGAAGTGGCTGCCTATGCATGAATCAACATGTACTCAGGTTTCTATCCTATCCACATATCTTTGATGTACAGGTCTTGTCTTGGTCTTTGTGCCCTGTGGTAAAGTCTTGTACTACAACACGAACAGTCAGATATTTATTTTTTTCAGTTTAGGGGATAGTAAATATTGCAAATGCCTTTGTAGCAAGCCAAATTCATAAATAAAAAACACTAGCTGTCAAATATATGTTAGTCAGTGAGGTAATAAATAATTTGTCTCCGTCATAACACAGGATACAGTTAGAATACTGCAAATGGGAAGAAAATCTAAGGAAAGCACTTCAAGACAGTTAAAGATCTCCATTATGGGTTTTCAAATATACAAAGCTTTATGAGCGTCACAACAGTATCAGTAGTATGCAGTATCTTATTTTTCACTGTGAAGCTCACTTGATCACACTGACTAATGAGGCTTGATAAGCTCTTTAGTCATACTCATTTCACTTGTCAAGCTATAGCGTGGTCAGTAACAAGAGACGATTATCGGAGAAAGACTTGAGTCACAGCAAACAGTGAAAGGGTAAATGGCTCCAAGCCGTCCACGTGTGCGCAAAACACACGTTCTTCGTCATGACCTCGTTGCACATCGAGAAGGGGAGAGGGCACGCATGTCTGATGTGGTCTTTGTTTGACTTCACACTACGCGTAGATCAAAGGCAGATGGGGTGGGGAGGGGGGGGTGGTGCTGGATGCAATGAATCACCTTTGCATCACCCCTGATCTACGTCAATTTTTCATCACAAGTGGTGAGGGGAAGAAAACAGGATTAGCAGTGAGAGAAACGAAAGAAAAAAAGAAGAGAAGAGAAAGATTTGTTCGCCTGTAAATTGGCCCCAATTAGAGAAGAAACACAAGGGGGAGTTTTTCTATGGATGAATGGAGACATTTCTGGAAAATTTACTAAAACTGTCAATAGTCGAGTGAAGTTGGAGTGAACTTGGAAGCGATTCGACATTATTAAGTTTGTAGGTTACTCGCTAAGCCAATTTTGCTCAAAGTTGGTTACAAAACAGAAAAGCTAATAACGCTGGATGACATTTGAAGTGTTGTCTATTAACATTCAATGTTTTTCTTTTTTCTAATGGATGCCCGAACGTAACCTCTCAACAGCTGAAATCTCTTGAAAATGTTCAGGTTCTGATTAAATAATGATTAGAAGAAGTGGTGTTTTTCTGAAGTACAGAGCAATCTTCTTAACGATGCATTGTCTGAAAAACCTGCAGACACTCACGTCCAACCCCGAAACCGCACCATCACTTTCTGTCCTCTCTCACAAACAACCCGCACTCACTGATTATGACTCCTCATAGTTTACAAACTGCGGCATAATCTCCTCACCTATCAAAACAAAAGGCTTCAGCCATGTTGAGCAAACACACACACCTCATCAGGGCCTGTTTGACAGCTCCCTCACAATGCACCATGGAGCTGTGCTGGCACGGGCCGGCATGAGGGATGGGCCGCAGCAAGGTTTATGACTGTGCTGACGTCAATGACATAATTCAAATACTTAACCAGGCTGCACGCTTTCAGCCCTCCGGATCCTCTCCTCTGGTCGTGTGCCTGGAAAACCTGACATGGATTCTTGTGGCACACGGCAGTGCCGACTAACTCACTGCGGGGCAAAGGAGCGGAGAGGAGAGGACTGGCCAGATGGACCGCGAGAGGTCAAATCATTGATGGGCAATTTATGGCAAATGGGCAATATCAGTGTTCATCGACACAACTATTTATGTTCCATTATTAAATGCGAAGGGGGTATATGAGCTGTGAAGATGACAGCTAATGCTATTTATTAGGCTTTCCAACAAACATCTGAAATCTGGAGAGAAGCATGAAATCCTGCTTTATGCTGCTTGACTGGTTGCCAAGATGTGCATCACATTAGCATAGATACTAGAATCGCTCTGGGCATGCATCAAATAAAGTCACATAACCTAAATGCCGCCTATCCTCATCAGAGAGGTAATCTTCATTTCTACACTTCCACTCTTGAACAAGTCAATCAAAAGAGGGGCAAAGAAAACATGCAAAAAAGGAAGCCGTAGACATACTTTTAGGTGGAATCTCTTACCGGTTGTTGGAGCGAGATTGTTGTTGCATTATCCTGTTTCGGGAGTGTTTGCTAAGGTAAACATGCTTTTACCTGCATCCTTACATGAAGTATAGAACTTCCTTCAAAAAAGAAAAAAAGAAAAATCCCCATTTTTGTATCTATAACTGGAAAATATGAAGTAATGAGCTTGACTAAACTGCTGTGGTGGGACAGAATAGAAATAACTTAGGTTCAATTGCAATAATTGTTACCATATACATACAGGCAGCATGTGTTGACCAGTTGCCCCAGCCTATTTTTACTGGGATACACACTGAAAACACCTCTACACTGGCAGGCTTATATACTTGTTGGTGCACCTGCTTACACGTGGACCCGATACACTTATGCAAGCATACATTATTTACACACTTTACTTTTTTAGAGAGAGAGAGAACACCCATGTCCTTGCTTAATTAAAATGATTAGTCCTTGTTATTGGGCATCAAAGGCCAGTGACTCCCTCATTCTATTCTTCTTCCTGATGCTGTGAGAACCACCTGTTGCAGATTGGCCTTTCATTGCCTGTCTTTCATGATAGCGTGTTTACAATGAGAGACAAAGGATGAATGAGTAATGCTTATTGTGCAGGTCGCCACGCCCTATGCAGTTTACGCACGAAGCCACGTGACTGTATAGTTTCAGGGCAAAGAATGTGTATGTCTGAATACAGTTGTTGACCATACTGAATTCATTTTGTGCTTCTCAAATTCTTGAGAGGCAGCTTACTGCTGAGCAGCTCAAACACGTGGCCCACATACTTGAAACTGATAAGAAAAGGCAAAGGTTTTGAGCTCTTCATAATAGAAAACTCCCAGGATATTGTTTGAAGTTCTAGGCAAGAGGGACCTAATATAAATATAATGGAAAGGTTCAGGGCAAGGGGAAAATAACGATATAGTATCCAAACAGAATGCAGGCTGTGTAGGGTATGATAGAAAAAAGATAGAAAGGGAGAGTACATCCCTGCAATAAAAAAGTAAAATAAAGAGAAATAACTATAATATTATCATAATCAATTTATAATAATCAAATTATCTACCATGTATTTATCTACCGTTTTTCAGGTTTCTTGTATAATAGCAAAGGCATTTTTAAATGTGATTTTTGACTTTGTCCAGAGAAAACACTAGGAGTGTTAATCATGACTCTCTGAGGGTCATAATGAGCCTTTCAAACTAGTTATAATCACTGCAGAAGAAAATCAATTATAAAGTAAGATTTAGTTTGACAACAGAACCAGTTCAAAAACATGTCCAATATTCCAGTGGCTTCCCCAAGAGACCTCTGCCCGGTCCACTTTGGCCCCCAGGCCCCCCGCTTCTCTCCGGCAACCCCAGCGGCTCGACTGTAAACACTCATTTCTGGAGGCAGGTTGTAAACATTAATCCATCAGGGCCAGTCAAAGGCGACATTCACTGTAAGGCTGTCATGAGTCCAATGACTAACCGTGCGTCCGACCATCTGTGACAACATGCAGCTAAAGCGTTACAGATTAATCAGCGGTCCTTGATGGTAGAGTACGTCATAATGGAGCGTTTTTTTTCCCCTCCAAGGTTGCCATTTATCGAGTGTAATATAGAGCAAAGCCTATAATCTGAATCAGTCAGGGAAGAGTGAGTCCTTTGTTGGCCGTGGGGCTCACGGGACCCTGGGTGATGGGGCCAAGATGGTTTGCAAACTCGCATGCGCTCGCTGCAATCTGCTCACGTTATTGGAGTTAGATGGTTAACACGAACAGCGTAAACAGCCCGCAGTGACGCATTTATAACTGAGCTGATTTTTGAGTAAACCCCCCTCCCATCTCATTTTCTGCTTGGTGTGCTCTTTCACCCAGTGACTACGCTCCTTCTTTTTGTTTATTTCGTCCAATTTGACCTTTCCCTCTCCCATATCGCACTTGATTAAAGAAAAGGGTTGAAGAGCTGACGTCTCTCTCTGACCTTTTGCAGTGTTTTTCTTTATTTCGTGTGTCACCTCCCTGCGACTATCTGGTGGCAGCTATCTCTTCATCCTCCGTCTTCAACCAAGCGGGGCCGTCTTTATGCGCTGGCACACGTACTGTAATTCACACGAGTGAAAAACACACCGCATTCCGGGCAGGAATTCCCACGGCTTCTCTGCAGATTTCTGTATCTGCGTGCGTCATCGTTTCATTTAAGCTCCTAATCAGACATCTACTTGGAGAGATGAAGGTACTATATCTTTTTCATCACTGGGGATTTTTTTGCCTCTCTGGATACTGATGCAAAACAGGAAAAATCTGCTCTCCGTTTCCGGTCAGAGAGTTGAGGAAAAAGGGGCAGAAAGCGGCACAAAGAAGGATATGAGGGCATCTCTCCTTGCCATATTGTTAATTGTTGCAGAAAACCCTGAACAATCACTATTATTTGGTTGCAGGTGTACTTCTTTGTATGCTCAGACGGCACATTCTATATATAAGGCTTGCATCACTAAGAGAGGCTTCTGCAGGTTTCCAACAGAATCAAGAGTTAATCTCACTTGTTTTTCTTCCGTCTATCTTCTTCATGCGTCACGGTGGAAGCAAAAATCTGGATAGTTTCGCTCATCGGCAGCAACTGAGAGAAGGTCAAGGTTTGTGAGAAGTGTGGAGGAGGAAGGACAATAAGGGACTCGCAGTTGTCTTGTATTTTTTCCTGCTGCGGGACGCTCTAGCAGCCCATCTGTGCTGATAGGAAGGGGAGAGCGCCCGTTTGCAGGCCTTGCTGACGTCAATCGGGCTTGAAGAACCAGTGCAGCAGGAAGCAATATCCCAGCCTCCCTCCTCCCCTTCTTTCATCCGTCCTCCCCCCTCCTTCATATCAACCTGATCTGAACCTGCATGGCTCTTTTCTCACAGTCTTCCCCTCGCCTTCTTTCTGGACTAGTAGAAAATGGTCCTCGATTAATCATTTCATGGATGATAGGGTTCGAAGATAGTGTGGGCTTTGCTTTTTTTTTTTGGTATCGTGCCTTCACAGACACTCATCCGAATGACGACAAACAGCATTTCCTTCGGTCAATGAATGCCTTTGACAGCTGCGCAAGTTCTAGTCATGCAAGTTGAATTTCCACACAAAATCTTCAACAGCCAATTGCAATTTACAGTACTAGCAGTTGACTTGACTTCTTAGAATTTTGAGAAAAAAAGCACATGGAAATGCAATGCGCTGCATTCAGGTTCTAGCTACCCTCATTACCCCATAAAGGTCTTTTCTGATGAGGGTGAACAGCCACCCACAGCACACCGGGAGGCCAGTGAACTCACCTGACAGGCAGACTTTGGTGACCGGAGGCTGATTCGCAGCAGGCGACCTCCTACAACCAGAGAGAGACAAGTCAGAACATATTAAATCCAAGAAGCTAAATATGCAAAAGAGGGGGGCCATGTTTGTTGGCCAGATTATCATTTGGTCTCACAGGAAGTCACAGTTTCCACAAAGCAGATGCTGACTGACAGTTCTCTGACATGTGGTAAACAATCCTGAACCCTGTCGAGTTCAGTGTCATGTCTCATTCGGTTTTGGCTCATGGTGACCCCTCGCTGAGGTCATATTGACTCTGCGTCCACCTCTGGCAAATTTGACGCAACTGCAGCCGCTGACCCACTTCAGGAGTTAGCTTTTATTGGGTTGAGTGAAATGAGGTAACCCCCCCGCCTTCATCCACCCACCCATCCCTCTTCCACGAAAAATATATAAAATGTCAGTCAATGCAGTATCATTTCACATCTGTTGCAAATAAGAGCATGAGAAGCGCAGAAGAATTTGGTGGCTGTTAAAATCTGTGAAACAAGGGGTTCCTTCATGGGAAAATATTTCTGATGCAGTGGCGCCCCCAAGTGATGAGCTTTGGCAACATTCACCCTATTCATGAGAAACCATCATGACAGACCAGAGGAGGAAAACACTTAGAAAGTAAGAAATAATAATTGGAAAACTTACTTATTAGATGTGCACTGTACATTTGTCAAGGTGGTGAAATTATTCCTGACAGTCCGCAGGCTGGCCAAAACCTTGGAAGATAATAATAGATTGTGGAGTAAGCATAAGGCAGGTAATGGTACAAGAAAGACAAGGAGAACATTTTTATGTCACGTAGTTTTCCCATATATAATATCAGTGGCGCAGTATTGCTCAACTTAGATTGGACATTACACAATATTAGTGGAATTCTGAGGTCTGTTCGGAGGATGAGGTACTTTGTGGGTACGCACAGTTTTTTTTCCACATTCTTAATATAAAGTAGAGCTGGTCGATGATATAAAGAGCGATATGAATTTTAGGGGCTGGTTACAAACATTTAGTGAGTTAAATTGGGGTAAGCTCCAACTAGGCAGTAGTTCTTCTAAAAGACCACCAGGGAGCAGTAATGTTAATCATGACAGTCATACTCTGTGAATCTGTAGAGTGTTTCACATCCAACGAGCCCTCAGGGAACTGCTGTTGGGTTGTTTGAATGTTCATCGAGAAAACATCGATAAAGCAAATTTGATGTTGGTTTACCGAGGTTTACCGACTCTCAATCAGCTCTCACCTGAGCAAATGGGGTCACAATCAAGTCCTCTCCATGCCTGAAAAGGGGTGGGAAAAAGGAAAAGTGAGATAACCAACAGCCGATACATGGCCCAGCGTTTATTTGGGCGACAACTCACAGCTCTCCGACGATGGAGGAGTTTCGAGAAAGGGACTTTGGTGACAATTCGTAGTCGCTGTCGGAGCGGTACAGGAAGGACTCCCGGCGCTGTCCGTGACCTGCCAGGTTCGGGTGCAGAACCAGGCCTGAACCTGGAGATGCTTGCGGGTCTGAGGGGCTGCAGCACAACGATTGACCATTCTCCACCTCAAAGCTAAAAAAAAAAGGGAGATAGACAGCAAAATGTAAATAGATTAACAAAGAAAACGGTTGTGAGAGGCATCGAATGTTTTTTCCTATGCTAAATATTATGAATTCAGCACCATCACATGGAAGCTGCTCCTGTTTGTGCAACAAGTCCCCCTTTCCCGTCCAGGAAAGAGCCGGGTGCAAAAGCCCTAAAATCAGCCATCCATCCATGGCCTAAGAACAAAACTATCGTGCTCATTAAATAAGTATGCTTTGCTGGTTAGTGAGAGGAGGGGCCGTTTTATTGTAGATTGTTGGTCTGCTTGGCCTCATGGGAATATTGCCTGTGACAGCTTCTTGAATTTATTCTGACTCAGGAGCAACTAACGTGCATTCTGTTTTGAAATTAAATGCACTGGTGGCAATGCATTTATAAATCCTTTTTTTCTCTAGAAACAAACAGTCTAAAACCAACCAATAGTTGCATTCAGGAACTGTTGTATATCAACATCAGAGCCAGTAAATCTGGTTAGTCGGCAAATCCAAAGCATTTCCGGTCGCACAGAGATCGTTTTTTGCTCATGGTCCCTGACAAATAAATCTAATAAGCAGAAAAGCAAAGGAAAAAAATAAAACATCATAGTCTTTCATATCATATTTGATGTCTATGTGTATCTGCAGAGCATTTACTTGAGTTTATATACATATTGTCCATTAACCAAATGATGCGATGACAGAAAATAAAAACAGCAGATTGTAGCAGCGACTCAAACAACCAATTTTGCCGATCTCAGTGGAAGCCCCGGTGAGAGGATCACAGATGCACGGATGGATATAATCTTGTCACCGAGGAGAGGAAAAACTATTATGCAACCAGATGATCGGGTCAGAGGGGAGGGTTATGGGCAAGGGTCAAGCTATTGATGCTCCGTAGGAAAAACAGCAGCTACCACGATCAATCATCTAAAAAGGAAATAAACCAACTAGTATGTGCATGCAGGCTGATAAGAGTGCATGTGTTTAAGCAAATACTAATGTCCTTTTTCTTTTTTTCTTTTTTAAACAAAACGTTTCCTAACATCACAAAAAAAACAGTTGGGATGGAAATGACCTTTACAGCCTACTTCACCCTGCACCCTCTGCCCTGTGTAATATCTGCTACATGCGGGATTAACTCGGCACATATCCCACTGAGACACTCCCCAAGCCCCACACCTCTGCCAGACCGGCTCAGATTAATGTGAAATGTGCACACTCTGATTACACAAAAGCAGCATGTTGCACGTCATCAGACTTTCATTTTGCGTCATCAGACTTCACACATTAACAACATGCTTTACCTACACTAATCTAATCTTTTAATCTGCTAGAGACAGGAAACCATAAACAATTTATGTGGATCCCGTAAAACTCAACTACAACAAACACTAGACAAAGTCTATGTGAATACAATTATTTTGTCTTTTTGGAAACAAAAAATAACACTTACTACAAATTAAGACAATTTATAAATCTATATCGCAAAATATAAAAAAAACTCTATCGCAAATAATAAATCATTCTAAAAGAAAATACTGTTTTCCATCATTTTGCAAGAGCAAATTTTTCTAAATAATAAAAAGAAACAAATACAAATAGTGCTGAAGAGTCACCTGGGAGCAGAAAGGTGTGCTCTGCTGACCACCTCCTCACTGAAGTCAAAGTGTCCAACTCTGCACCGTGGCGACTTCCGTATCATTCTTCTCTGCCTTCCACCTCCTCATCGAGCACCAAACAAATAAACAAACGCACAGGAAAACCCTCTGATGCCGCCGCTGCTTACGCACACGCACACCAACAGACCCACTTTCTGTCCACTAACAGGCCACATGCTGGAAAAACGTCGGCTTGGCAGACGCTACGAGGCAGATCTGGTCTGGAACGGCGGGAGAGGATTCAGTCGCTGTTTATCTGACCCCTTGTCTGTTTTTTCCTCCCTCTTGATATTAAATCACTGCAGATTAGTAAACTCTTCATCCCATTCGCTTTTCCCTTGGCCACCCACACTGCTATATCCAATAAAAGGATATGTGTTTACACTGGAATTCATGTTTCAATTTATTTGTTGGCTTAATCTTTTCCGTGCATCTTAAATATGCATTTAAATTCATACCTCTCAGACTGTCACAATCAAAACAGAACACCGTCTGTACGGCAGTCACATAACACCGGGAAAATCCACTTTGCAAATTTACTGCACTTCGTTGGCATATATTTAAAGTCCACACCCCGAGGGCAATAATCATTTGTCAGTGAGTGAAAGTAAAGTTTACATTTTTCCTGCAGCATTCAAAATGAGTGTAAGTAGGAATATAAAGGAGCAGAGATAGTCAAGGTCTCCAGGGCTTTCAAATTGTAATGAAAAGCAAAGGGGAAAAAGAGTAAGTAGGGTAGAGGGGAGTGGGCCAAAAGGTGCCATCTGGTGCTGACAAGTAATTATAGTATGGCTGTGAGATGCAAAATACATGTAATAATTTTTTTTTTAAAAGTGCTTTCCAAAAAGATCATATGGGCTAACAGGAAGTAAATGATATTAACACTGTGACTTTAAACACTGTTGGCTGATAAGACTCAACAGGCTGAGTGCAGACATGACAGAAAATAGCGGGAGGTCTGGATGTCCCCACACTCCAAAATGTCACCTACTCAGTCACTCACCGTGGAAACACAGGAAGGAAAACAGTTTCCTTGCCTTTGTGCACAATAAAAAAAACACCTACATTCACTGGATCCAAACAATAAACCGCAACAATAGTTGCTTCTCGACTCCGTGTTCGGCAGCACTGATACGCATCTACCCGGAGAACACGTTTCTCTTAAAACAATCTCAGTGGAGGGAAACAAATACACTTGGCACCCTGCTCAGGTTGTACTTTAAAGTACTTCAACAACAGAAACACGTGATGATGAAACCGTTCACGGGGGAATTTCATCAACTGAACATTTCATCATAAGAAAAAGTAGCATGTGACTTATATAATGTAGCTGCCTGTTTCCCCACCACGCACATTTAGACTTTTGAAGCCCTCTGAGATGACACTCTTATTCTTGAGCCTATAAATACCCTTGACGTTTGTTGTGACATGAGCCACCTATTAATAATCACTGAAATCATAATGTTATTGTCAGGGTCTCTTCCTGTGTTTCTGGAAGGCTGAATCACTTTGATTAATGGGTCTGCTGGTCCAGCCCTTGAGCGGGGAAAATATCTGGCAGTTTGAAAATAAACCATAAGGTCTGTTTGGCTTCGCAGCAAATAAACATACGGTGAACAATGCAAAATGACGAAATATCTGCCTCATCCTCACAACGCAAAAAAAGGCCTTACCAAGTGTTGGCAACAGTGAAGCGCCTGTATCGACGGAGGTGCTTGTTCACCACCTGTTTGCGAAAGCACCTCGGTGAGCTGTGGGGCGAGACTCTCCTTCCAGAATTGACGCCAGCAACGGCGCAGGGATCCGCCCGGTCTAACCCAAGCCCACCGCTCTCTTCCCTCGCCTCCATTCGCGTCCTTGCTCGACAACCGCGTCCGATGTAAGAAGAGCTACGACACTTTTCCTGTTTTTTTAAAGGCAAACGCCCTCCGAAGAGAGAATGCCTAAATCCACTCCAGCATGTCACAGGTTGTACGCCAAAACAAGGATTTCCTCATTTTTGAAAGTTTCAAAGATGCATTTAGCAGTATGCTGAACTGACTCAGAAGAACACTTGTGGATATCTGCTTTCAGTCAAGCCCTTCTGAAACATTTATATAGCAGGTCCAAAATAACATAGCCAGCGAGCTGATTGGCCAATCAATCAACAGCTGGAAAATAACAAGAGCCACAGAATGTCCAGGGTATCGCGCAATAAATGGAGCAAAAGTCTCACAGTTCCTGAACTTTATTCCAAATACAAGCAGCCCAGTAGAATACGACTGGTAGAGAGATGAAAGCCGTCCCAATCATTATTTGTGGTCAAGTGGGAGTAAAGCGCACAGGCTCAAAGAAAAAGCACATATGCTCTCACTAAAACCGAAAAGGTTTCTGCATTATTATACTGTTATTTCAAACCTGTGCCCCCATTTGAGACATAAAGTTGACAAAAGTAAGCACAAAACTTGAGTTGTTTCCACTCCAGCGCCTCACCTGTTGGGGTCAGCCTGTGTGATGTCGATGCGAGGCAACGTCGCGATGGGCAGGCTCGTCGGCCTCATCCGGGTCACCAGGTCGTCCTCTGGCGAGAGCAGACTCGCCCTGTCCCTCTCCTTCTCTGCCTGTCGCCATGACAACGGAGGCAGCTGCAGGTTGCCGGAAAACCGCCGGTGGACTTTGCACACCTCCACCCCGAGGCTGCTGCCCGAGGAAAGATGTCCCACGGGTGGATCCCTGCACTCCTGATGGACAGCAAAACATATGGCGGTAAATTACTGGTTTCGAAATAAACACAGCAATAAATAAATAGAAAATATGTCAGTGATGGGTTTGGAAAATCAGGCTGACATTGTTAGACAAAGTCAAGAACAAACCAAAGTTCCTCAATATAGAATAGTCAAAAGAACAAGATCCAAAAGTTAAAAAGCAACAATTTACAAAGTCAAGATGAAGTCAATTCTATAACTGAAATAAATGTTCAGGAGAGATTCAAAGAGGCATGGTGTTTAAAAAACAAACAAACTATGCAATCTGCCTGCCGGGCAGCTGATCCCATATTTTAAAAGCTGCCATATTGGCGAAATGTTTGTTTCTATGGGTTCTCATTCCACAGACCAAATCATACAGATTAATCAAAGCTAAATTCTGGCCCGCCAACACTCCAGGTGCCAGTTTTTATGAGGCTGTGCTGAATATAAATTGTGTGTTTAATGCGTCGGCTTGACGGTTCCGGCGGAAAGCCCAGGCAGCTCCGCTCTAATGACTGGCTGTAAACAAGCCCGGGTGCCGAGGACACGCGAGGTGGGCTGCCAGGGAGGATTCTGCAGACCCTGCTTTTAACATTCACTGCATGCAAGTGTAAATAAAACACACCGACAGCTCCAACTGAACAGGAGCGATAGATACGATGGCACGGTGCGATGGAGATGAGGGGGGGGATTCCTGGAAAGTTGCAAACAGGACATTAGGGGCGTGGGTTTGTGTGTGTGTGTGTGTGTGCTTATAACTATTGGAAAAACAAGTCTGAAGGCGACTGCACTACTACATCTTAGTCAGAGTATTAACAGAAGCAAAAAACACATGGATATGTCACATCCACGCCTGCAAAAGCAACTGCGAGTCATCTCTTATTAAATTCTCCTTTTTTCTAATCATGTTAAAGCGGCTACCATCAATATTTTACATTAACAAGCGATCATGTGACTATTCAAAAGGGGAATGGAGGGGGGGGTCGTGCTTAAAGACCAACACACAGCCAGAAGAATCTTTCATCTTTTAACAGATTCTTCTCTCAGCACCTCACTGTGATCTATTGCTTCCTTTCACCGTCACCGCTCGGATCAAAGAGCAAATGACATGCTTTCAGAGAGAGAGAGAGAAAATGGATTGACATCAGCATTTAGATGCTGAGGAGCCAGACAACGCAAGTCTATTGATAATGTTGTAGGTTATTTTGGTGAAAGGATATCTGACGTAAAAGCCGAACTAATGCGTCAATGTGGAGTGGAGAGCATGATCGGAGAGAGACGTGATCGTGCGCAGACAGAGCAGCGCCAAGGAGTGATAGAAGGGTTCGACCGGGGAAGCAGAAAGCAGGAGACGGTCTGAGAAGCTGCAGACAGACATCGGCATCCGCCATCTGATTGTCAGCAAACCCACTTCTGCTACCCCCTCCCACAACCCCTTCTCCCACCCCCTACACCCGCTCTTTCTAAGAAATGCAATTTATCTGATATATGGTGCCCGTCATGGAAAACGCATTCTTTTGGTCCTGGGAAAGGA
>CAESWR010001193.1:124600-136823 GCA_903171835.1 Mullus surmuletus
CTGTAATCCTGGCTAGGTTTCTAGCTACTGTAAATGCAACCCTAACCCTCTCATATAGCCATATACCTAAATGCAAAACTAACCATCTCATATATCTATATCATATACCTTACTCAAACTGAACCATCTCATTTAGCTATACCAATTTATAGGGTTATACCTAATGCAACCTTAACCATCTCAGAGAGCTGTAAACCAACCTTGGGTGATACCTAACGTAATCCCAACCATCCAATATAGCTGTAAACCAACCTTGGGTGATACCTAACGTAACCACAACCATCTAATATAGCTATAAACTAACCTTGGGTTATAACTAACATAACCCTGACCATCTTGTATATTCATAAACCAATCTTGGGTTATATCTAACCTAAATCTAACCATCTCAAATTGCTATAAACCTACCTTGGTTTACACCTAAACCTCAGCCTAACAATTCTTATGCACAGTATGTAAGTGCTCTTCAAACACCAGCGCTGACATAGCCCCTAACGTGTTTAAGGTGTGTCTATCCTTATGAACAGCCACTGCTGGGGGTGGGAAACACAGATGTCTTTCATGGAAAACAACCGTTTATTTGTGTATTGCGGGTTCCCTTATTTCTGCCAGGGATGCACTCTGCTGAATACAAAAGTTGGGGAGGCGGGCTTGTTTCATTCCTGACACATGTGAACACAGGATCAAATTAAACTACTCAGGGTGCATGCAGCTGCATGGCTGATTTCTATCACATCCAATTTAAACCTGAATAGATAATGTGGGCTTTTATCTCTCTTTTGTTATGCAGCGTGCAAAATAACTGGCAATGTAGACATTCAATATTGATGTGTCTACTCGCAGACAGATCCAAACAAAGGGTGCAGTGAGATGCTTTTTCACTGTAAATTATAGGTTCTTGGGCAAAATAGAACCTTTTTTACACAGCCCGATAAATATTGCAAAATATTTAAATTATTTAAGATGGGTCATATTGGAATCTCAGTAAAGCCTTGGATTTGTTCTTAAAGTCTGGTTAGACCCCGAAACACATTCACCCGTACAACACCTTTCGTTCCATTCCAGCCTGCCTCAGAGGAGGCCGTTACAGGGGTTACAGTCACTACTACTGCCGGATGGTATAAATAGTGTACAGGTGTCAGTTTGAATGCATCATCCCTCAGCGCTGCCCTGAGACCAGCTCTGCAGCAAATCGCCCTCTTCGTCCACCACAAAGACCTCTAAGATTCATCTCCCAGAATCACATGTGTTGCACAGCAAGAAAAAGCCTGCACTTTTGGGTCACAATATAGACAGTTTTTAATCATTGTTAGAAAACAAAATGCAGTCAGGACCTTATAAAATATCCTTTGGGAGCTCTTAAGTGCTCGTTAGTGTTGTTTTTGTTTTTGTCTGTTTTCAAAATTGTGAGTCATAAAGGAAAATACAGATTTCCTCCCTTGGGAAAACCGTGTGTTCTGTCTGTCGATTGGATCAAAGTCTTGGAAGTGTACTAACCATGCAAACTCCAGAACCTCTTCAAAGGTCAGTTACACGCTAATAACGGCCACTAACAGCCAATAACACAAAACATTTTTTTTCATGTTTACTGTGTGTTCAAGACAGGCACTTCATGGATGAATCTGTGAGTACAGTTAAGCCCTCTTAATTAGCACAATGGGCACTGGGCCTAAAAAAACCACACATTCAGTGTACCATTCCAAATGTAAAAATAGGATTTCATAATGTTTTTTTGAGGTGCACAGACATATAAAAAGGGATTTTCTGGACTCTGCATTCAAGCATAAGCGCTTACATATTCACTGAACAGTGCTTTCTCAAATGCCTCAGTCAGCATCCGAGCATCATGAACCTGCACGGCACAGATCAAAACATTTCAGAGGTGAATATGCTCCTTTTTTGCAGTCTAAAACAATCTTTGGTGAGAGTGTAAACAATTGCACCAAACCAATACATAAGGCTTTAAAGGCAAAAAAAATACAAGAAAAAACACACACACACACAAACACAAAAACAAGAGCCATACAACCATGTCTTTTCCTGATTAGACGTCCTACAACTAACTGTCAGATAGCATGAATAAGGATAACTTGCCCTGCCATTATACTTTAAACATCAAGTTACAATAAGCGAGCCATAACTCAGTATAGGCCACCCCACCCACCCTCAACAGTGAAGACAGATAATGCAGTGAGCACTGCGGCGTAGATACAAATCTTTTTCGGATCTCTTTTGGATATTGAGTAACTGAGGCATAATGAAAAAGCAGAGGACTGCAGGGTGATGGGGTTGAAACAAAGGAAAGACAAGCTATGATAATCAGGTTTAGATGGATAGCGACGGCGTTATCTCAGAAGAGGGGCCACAGGCATCTCTGGTGTCTCTAGTCCCACATTAAATGCACATAAATTAGGTGCATGCTGTTGTTTCCAACCCTAATTCAATTCTTTCTCTGATAGGACACCCAGTACGTTTTTTACATTTTGAGGCCTGTAACTGACTGAAACATCCCCCACCGAGTGCAACACGCATGCCCCTTCAGCGTGTTTGTTCAGCTTCATTCTTTCTATCCATCCGACCATCCTTCTATCTGACCACACCGTCCATCCGAAGGCTCTACCACTGCTCCCAGCTGAATTCATCACCACTCCCGAACACCATGTAAAAGCCGAGGATTGTGAGGAAAATGACAGCGTTTCCTGCCATCACGAGACCACAGGCCCCCCACAGGATCTGTGAAAGACAAATTGTTACACTTAAAAGAGGATAACAGTAAGTGTGGCTAAAAGAGTACAGACATAAATAGAAGAATGTGACATCAATGCATGCAAAATGAAGCTAGCAAACCCACTGTGTTTGTGCGGGCCAGGACGATGGGAAGCCCGAATGACGATACAACAATGCCGGTTGTTAAGAAATAGGCCAATTCTCTGCATGCGCTGCTGGAGGAGTCATCGTCGCTGAGGCGTCTGGCTATGAAGGTCGGGAGTGGACTTAAAACGTAAAAAATCAGCACAAACAGCGGCCAGTAAACTCTGTAAAGACAGACATGGGGAAACTGGTCAGAATGGTTCCTACTGTACGTACGCCATCAATGTAATAGGGCACACATTGAAAAGAACAGTTGACCCCAATTCAACCAAATGACACAGAAAAACCATTACAAACTAGCAAAGCATTTTCAACTTTTTTCCTGAACCACAGTTTGACCAAAACTGGACATAGAAGTGCTGTCAGTTTGAGCTGCTGGCACATCTTATGGCAGTGGCAAAGGAGTGGCAGTACCATGTAGAGATAAGAATATATTGCAGGGCTGTTGTATAACACTACATATGTTATCTAAATGTTCCAAATTAGGTGGAAAGTGGGTGTGTGTGGACATTTGGTGGATATTCAGTTGTATCTCCATCTCCCTTGGCCTACATATCTGTGCGTGTTCTACATTTAAGGCAAAATAGGGCTTCAACTATTCAAATAAGGGCGCAGGCGCTGCATCACAGCGTGGGAGGATTTTTTTGATTTGGCCCTCTGTGATTGTCTTCTATAAGGTCGAGGGAATCGAATGGAAGACGAGGCCTTGGGGATTGGAGGAATGAAGCCTTATAAGTGCTTTGTTACCACGAAAAAACACAACCCACCCGTACTGTTCCAGGGCACAGCCGAGCAGCAGAAATGTCAGACCGATGGCTCCACTGAAGGACAATCCAACTAGTGCTGGAGGGGGGCACACACACACACACACACACACACACACACTCCCATGTTAGTGGCATTTTTGGCAAGTATATTTTTTCAATAATAATAATAATCAATAAATCGAAAATGAGTCAAAGTAATGACTGGTGATGTCTGAGCTGTAGAATCTCTTATTATTTTGCACCTAAAACACTTTCGAAATGATGAACACTCGGAGGTGGCAAAGTTTTGAAGCACGCAAAAAACAAAGCGAGCGCCTACGTCACGCAAATGACGTAACTCGCAGCGCTCAGAGGTCTGATCAAAGCAAAACAGTCAAATACCTTTGATTCCAGACATTGCGAGGAAAGTGTCACAGTCTGGTTTCTTTGTGTACTGTTTATGTGCTCGGACTCTCCTTCTTGGTCGGCGAACTTCCTGCTTCCTCCATCGGGTTTTCCTCCTTCGTCATCAGGTGACCCGCTTAAAGGGACAGTAGCACGACTCAGCCTGGCCTCTTTGAGTGGCCGGTTTTGAGCTCTGAGATTAAAGTTAACACTGCAAAAAAAATCATTAGAATTAAATTTTAAAAAAGCTCAGAATTATTGGGGATAATAATAATACTCAAAAGAATTCTGCCTTTATGTCAGTAATTTGTCTGGGCTCGAATCCTCCATACATTTGGAACGAGTGTGTCACGGGGGAAATCTGCCTCCAGGTCATTTCTGCCAGAAAGCCTTCTCCCAAAGGAGGTCAGCTGATAGCTGGATGACCAGATGACGGGAGAAGTTGGAAGTGGTGGCCATCACAATGCGCACCATCATTACCTTATGACTACCACACGGTATTGATTGAGAACATTAAATTATTCTGAAAATATTATGATATTTAAAATTTAGGGTCATTTTATTACTGTCTGTCTACACGCAGAGGAGAGATACTTCCACTGATTTTTACACGTTCTGGCGAAAAGGTTGAACTAAGTTGGGAAGTAAGGTAATTCAGTGAGTCTCAGCCCTTGTTAATGTTCAGCCCTGGTCTAGTATGCAGATGAAGTCAGGAGGAAGCCAGGCGCTTCAAAGGGCATGAGTGATCACAAAGCTGGACCAGATGTTTTCACACCGATGCCACTGTCACACAGATATACATGCACAACTCCCCTGAATGTTTCCTGTTACAGCTGAAACGTCTCCTTTGTGGTAAAAGACAGCTGTGAAAGTTAAAAAAAATAGATATGTCTCAAAGAGTCATTGTGCCTCATGGGTTTGAAAGGTAATATTGCATAAATATGTTATGCCAAACATTGTAATGTTGCTTCCTTGTAATTTTTCTTATAATTTTCTGGATAGTTGCTTCTGATATGTGATAATGTGTTTACATAGATGAGTGGGCCGGCATGTTGCCACCCATTCTCCATCACCACAAGCCTTAACTTTCATTTCAGGTCGTTATTTGCTGATGAGCTTTAATTTCCTTGGGTGAAAGAGTGCAGGTGATCGAATAATAATTTGAGATGTCATGCAAGAAAGCACAGTGTTTTTGTTTTTAACTTTTAGAATTAGCATTTCATTTCCACAGGATTCAGATCTCTGCAAATATCAAGAGTTTCATCAGTTGACTGTGCAACTTTCTGCAAAGCCGAAAAAGCTGAAAATCCTCAGCGTGCGAAACAACACTCTGTCCAACACGGTGGGTGCTGATGTTGCTATGAACGACTTTCAGAAAGGAAGTGAAAGTGATGTTTTGCAGCTGCACGCTGCGTCTAATAGGTCAAAATTATATAACACTTGGCTGATAAGGCTGAGGCTGATGATTGTGACACCCTACATGCCGGTATGATTTACATTTACAGAGATGAAAACAAAACAGGCACCACTGAAAAGCAATGATTTGATCACAGCATTTACTGCGCTATGAATAGAACAAAAAAGGCACACGAAACAAAATTAAAAAAAGAAAAGAGCCACAGAGACAGTCACTCTATATATTCTGCCCCAAAACCTACTACATATTTTGTTGTTATACATAGAATTTAAACTCACTTTATATATATGTATATAAAAAAAAAACGACAACACTGGAGCAATGATGGAGAAAGTCATGCAGTGAATCATGTGATGACTGAGGGGCCACTTCGGCCTGTCCTGTGATGGAGCTGAGAGATCTTCAGAGCGATTGTTGCCAGGGGTGCCAGCATCACCTGCCCCAAACAACGTAAAGTTAGCGACGCATATGGCTTCGACGAAATTGATTGATTGCTGGACGTGTTCCTTTACCTGTGTATCTTGAAGAATCTTCTCCTTCTCATAGCTGTCAATGTAGATTCGGACTGTGGCGCCTTCACTACTTGTCCCGCTGAGTCTGTAGATGATTCGAGAACCATCAGAGAAGATTATCCGTAGGCCCTGGAGTGTTTAAAACAACAACAACAGCAAAAAAAAACAATAAGCAGAGCATTCAGGATTTTCAACTTTGACTAACTCGATTGCAGAAAGAATTCTAACATCTAGTGCAAAAAATTGTGTGTCACCACAGTATTGCAGCTCAACGTGCGTCGCATACCTGATTCCTGGAGATGGTGCTGTCTACTGGGTCGGTGTATTCAAAATTGTCCGCTTTCTCCACTTGGTAGATTTTGTCCTCCACTGCGAATCTCTGCTTGACAAAGGACTTGTCAGCGATCATGATCTCCAAGTCTTCCATCATCTCGCAGGCCACATCGATGTCCACGTTCTCGTAGTCATATCTGGACCAAAGCAGAACATCTATCAGTGAGCAGATGTGTGCTTCACGGATCTTAGTCATGAAGATTCTTGATTTTCCACAGTTATTTGTAAAATTGAGTAAAATGACCATCCTGTCACAGCCGTGCAGCCTCCACAAACTTTTGAGAGGTGAAAAAAATCAAGAATTCTCATGCTTCAGATGTGCAAGCAAGTAAGTAAGCAACATCCACTAGATGTCAGTCTTGTTCAAGGTTTTTAGTCCCGAGTAGCAGAGTCCTAGTTAACGATTCCATCAACGCAACCTAATCATAATTAGTAATTATCATGAAACCACTGCTCCCTATTTGTTATTTGATTTATTCTAGGCTTTCATGGAGGAGATATAAAATGAATTCAAATATGCAGCTGCCAGTCACCTTGTGAAATAGTTCCTTCCATATTTTAGCCAGTGGTCCTTAAGAATATCCTGCACACTTTGCCTTCTGGCAGCCAGGATGGACAGCCATGCCAGCACGGCCCAAAGTCCATCCTTCTCTCGAATGTGGTCTCCGCCTGAAAGATACATCATTAAGTTGAAACATGCATGGAATAAAAAAAAGGAGAAAAATAAGGATCCTTTTCAAGAGGGAGAAAATATTTGGTACCTGTTCCAAAGCTTTCTTCTCCACACAAAGACAGCCGGCCCGCGTCCATCAGGTTACCAAAGAATTTCCACCCAGTGGGAGTTTCATACAGCTCTATTTTGGTTGCCTTGGCTACTCTGCAGGAAACACAACAAAAGCATATTTCGCTGTAGCACCGGGAACCTTTGAAGCAGCGACAACAGGAGGCAACCATCGGCATTATGCATTCACATATCTAATGACTAAATATGTCGTAAGGGTGCCACAGACTCTGAGGTAAAGCGCCTTTGAGTGAGACACGTGCAAGCCGAGTCAAAGTTTTACCTGTCTAAGGCTGCACTTGTGGGCATGCTGCGGGCGAAGCCTCTCACCCCTGTATGCTGAAAGTACGGGATGCAGAAGATGTTGTCAGCGATCACGGCCACAGAGTCGGACGGGGTGACAAAGAAGCTGTGCTTACCGAGGATCATGCTACGGTCCTAGAAAGCCGGACACACAGAGGTCAGAGGTCAAGGTCGCGGGTTCAAATTCACCCCAGACAAGAATGTGAAGCATTTTCTCTAGCGTCCAAAGACACGTGCTATCTTTGAAACACAGAAATAGGTGAACACACCCCATCACCATCAAACGCTGCACCTAAATCATACTGTCCGTCTCTCATGCTGTCAACCAGGTCTGCAGCATAGGTGAGGTTAGGGTCCGGGTGTTGACCCCCAAAGTCCTCCTTTGGGACACAGTTGATGGCAGAATTGGAAGGACAGCCAAGCTCCTCACACAGTATTCTCCTCACATATGGTCCGACCACTGCAGAGCAGAAAGAGGGAGCAGGGAAATGATGATGATGGACGAACTGTGTGGAGATACCGAGTATGTCCGACCACCAGTGTCACAATATAAACAACTGAAATGTGAGTATATGAGGAAGTGCAATGTGGCCATGAGTTTGCTTGGCACAGTTATGAAATATGCGCTAACTTGTGCTGTGGGAGTCACACCGCTTCGCGAAATAGATGCTTGGGAAAGAGTCAAACATGTGTGGCAGCTGACTTTATTTGTCCTTCACATTTGACCTTATACAAACAATAGTGGAACATGACATGTTGTTTTTTCTGAAATCACCTGACAGTCCAGATCATCTGAGACGGGCAACAACAAAGTTTTGAGTCCCTCTAGCCTAGACTTTCTTTAGAAAATAAGTGACATAATTATGCTCAGGAAATACTCAAGCTACTGTTTTTTCACAAACTAAATTCTTATTGTTATTGTTAGTGTAATCTTTTGATTTGTTCACACTCACCTCCATGCATGGCATCTAGTCTGATCCTGATGGGGTTCTCGCCCGACAGAAGCTCCTTCAGAGCAGCAAAATCAAAGATGTTCCTCAGCAGGTTTGCGTAGGACTCCACAGAGTCCACAATTTCCACTAGACACAATCACAAATGAGACAGAAGATTAATTTAAGCGCAGATTAAACTAAACATAATCCCTATTCACCCAAATGTCTCCTTAGTTCCAGTGACAATGAGCACCTGTGAACGGTTTGAACTTGTTCTCCAGATCAAACGTCTGTTTGCCCAGCGTTGTCAGATCCACTTTGAGTCCGGTGCAGATAGCAAATTCCTCAATTGTTCTGCTGATCTGGAAGATCTTGTTGGTGACTGTTTCATTGGCTGGTCCTGGATGAGGCAGAATGACACTGGTGACTCTTGTGTTTGTATCAAGGAACCGGGGAAATAAAACTGTTATTGTTTTGTTGTGTTCAACCTTTCTGTCAGCACAGTGTCTGAATGAGGCGTTGTGCAGCCTTGGTCAGCGTCTATCTGACTTCTCTTGAAACACTATCCTACACTTGGCTGAAGCCCCTGCATGTTTCTTCCTCTGCAGTTACCATACCTCCATTTGCAGTGTTGAACTTCATGCCAAAATCTCCGTCAGGTCCGCCGGGGTTACGGCTGGCAGTGAGGATGATTCCACCAATGGCTTTGAATTTTCGGATCACACAGGAGCAGGCAGGCGTGGACATTATCCCGTGGTGTCCAATGATTAGACGGCCCACCTGCAGAGATGTTGCACAGGTGTGAATCCGTGTGTGTGTGTGTGTGTGTGTGGCTGCTACGCGTCTGGTATGCGCGCTGAATATCAGGTTTGCCGCGTCATGCCTCTTGCAAAGATTAAGCGCAACTATAATTTCACTTAATGGATGTCAGTTATGGCACACCAACGGCAGGTCCTGTCATGGGTAAGTGTATTTTAAATCCTGTTAAGTGCACCCTCCATCTGTGAAGTCAGGAGAAGCTCAGAGTTTATGTAATTTAAACTGGCGGACTGGAGAGAGCTCATCACTGCGTCTGGCAGGTTGGTTGAAGACAAAACGAGTTTCATATATTGCTATTCCAAGACAGCGGAGTTGCAGGAGCTGCAGCTGTAAAAGTGAACACCTGTTTTTATATCTTAAAAGGTGCCATTGTTTTTTCCATTGTTCTGTCAAACCACTTTTCAGCTTTCTGTGCAAACACACTCAACAGTTTAAGTTGGGTGAATTGATTTCATTTAATGTATCATACTGTAAAAACTGCAAATCTGCATTTTATCAGCACACACATGAAATATTCCCCCCTTAACTAATACTTTGTTTATATCTTGAATCCTATTATATGATAATTAAGTTAAGTAAGAGCATTAGGTTGCCACTTGCACGCCACTAACACTCAAAGCAAACATAACAAAGTGAAGTGGTGCTGGAGCAGGTGACACTGACATGCATAGTGATCTGCACACGCTGACACATCAAACCATGCACACACAAACACACACGTAGCACCATGCACACACAAACAAACACTCACAGACATACACACACGGCGAGTAAATCCACACACATGGGGACACTGACCCCGTTGGCAGCTGCCATCTGCACAATGACCTCGATAGCGGCTCGGTTGAAGAAGCGCCCGTCTCCCCCCACCACCACCGTTGAACCCTGGCGGTCACGCAGGTCAATGGAGGAGAAGATACTCTGGATGAAGTTGTGCAGGTAGTTCCTTCTGGTCTGGAATATGTAGACCTTTTTCCTCAGGCCGCCGGTGCCGGGTCTCTGGTCAGGGTAGGGGGCTGTAGGCACAGTCAACACCTGCAACGGACTGTTGTCCATTGTCTCAAAACAAGGCTTTGACCGAATGCTGCGGCGTGGAAAAGCAGGGGAAACATGCCCTATAGACGGAACATTTAACCGTGACAGAATGGGAGGGTAAAATCTTGACTCCTCCTATTATTTCGCACTGGCTGAAAGCACAGGGTTACAGTGGTACCTCTGAAGCCCAAAATAACCTTTCAAACTCGTGTGTGTGCAGAGGCAGGGGGAGTAATTGAAGACGCTCCTTCACACATGTGCCGGGAGATCACTGTCAAGGCTGCAGGCCACGGTCACAAAGTGTTTGGGTGTGTCTGGGCGGAAGCGCCGAGGTGCCATGGGGGAAATTTGCCCAACTGTGATGGGCTGCAGCTGTGCTAGGGGTAATGATATGCAAAAAGAGGGATGACATCTCTCAACTGAGCTTAGCACTCGTTTAGAGGGAAACCTTTACCCTTTTTTAAGTGTGGGAACAGAGAGAGAGGCCCATTAGAAAACCATCAGAGGCCGAGACTGAATATGGACGTGTGAATTTAAGACGGTATCTTTTTACAAAACAAACTGTATTTGTCGAATCTAATAATACACATAGCTTTGTCTAATCATAGTGTGTTCATGAAATGGAACATTACCGCCCTCTAGAGTTTGTTAAAGACGCTTTTGGCCTTGTCTTCACAAGAACCTTAGAAATCTGTTTTATATGTTTGGTTTTTTTCATCTCTGCTGGCATAAAAAGGGAGAAACGCTTTTCACAGCAGAATGAGAGATAACATTTAATGAAGTCACCAACTTTTTCTTTTATTTAAGTTAAATAAAATATTGTAAATATATCAAAAATACAGTATGTAAAGCACAGATGAGATTCCTCTTTAGCAGCATTTCCCAACCCATCTTGTCTCATGACCCAGATAACATGAAATTCCGTATTTTTGTAGTACAAAAAGTTGTGTATATTTGTTTTAATTCCCCTACAACCCCCCACTTTGAAGGTGTGACCCGTTCTAGGGTGCCGTCACTCAGCCACCCTGGTTGGGAAGCACTGCTGTCTACTGAGAGTCAATGTGACCCAATATGAAAACTGCTCAAATGTATCGATATGATCCAATATCCCTTCCAAATATTTCCTCCATAATACCATAGTAACTGTATCCCAACAACCAGCTGACTGCATTTCAGTAGATTCTTGATTTCACTATAGGGCCTGTCCCAACATGTAGTAACACAATCTTCTGGCAAACTGGGGCGGAGCTACAGTTAGAACTTCTGCTTGAGGACAGATGTTAATCTACCGGGACCCAACAGCTTCTTCTTCTTCTCTGACTCGATCCTCTGAATCCACGGTTGCCCCCACAGAGCACTGCCCAGGCTCTCCTGAGGAGGCCGCTGTACACTGCTAGGTTGGCGCTGTGTAGTTTTCAGTAGAGAATGTCTATGGCAGTGGGGGGAAAGTCGCCCATCTGAGGGGGCGCTGATGTAGAGGAGGTGTCGGGGTGAATGGAGATCTGGGTGAACCTGAGGGAATAGGAGGGTCTTCTTCCCGGCTTCAGCTGGATCCCTCTTCGACGGTCTGGACGCCCCTTCGGTCTCATGGGGAAGTATCTCCCATTCAAGTTTGTATCTCCGCAGGCGTTGAACCACCATCCGCCTGCAGGGTGACAGAACAGTGTGCAGTTAAGCAAACCCACATTTTTTAAATAAAACATTCCTTCCGCATGTTCTTGTACCTGAGTGGCTGAGAGCACAGTTGGATTCCTGGTTCTTGTCATTGTCCCTGTCCTTGGTGGAGAACATCATGCCAGTGTGGTTGCTCATGAGGTCAGGCAGATCTCCCGATGGATGCGTGAGGCGAATGGTGTAGTTGCTCTCCGCACCGCCGAGATAAAATCTGTATTCAACAAAGCGGCTGCCTTGCTTCCAGTCTTCCAGCTGCACGTGAAGGACAGAGTTGCCCTGAGAGGCCAGAGAGTGGATCTTGCTGAGACCCAGCCAGAAGTCTCCTGCAGCAGAAACCACAGCAGGGATTTAAACAGTACTCAACTTGTAAAGAGAAATCATGGGGGGGGGGGGGG
>CAESWR010001193.1:136839-151959 GCA_903171835.1 Mullus surmuletus
GGATTTTATCATTTAGAGACATAATTTGTGCTGATACTATTAACTGAAAGTTAGTACTATCTGTAAAGTCCACTCAATATGCGCAAAATTAATGTTGAAATAGCAGTAATACCACGTTCAGTGATGAAATGACATAAGGGATGGAAAGGGGGGATGGCCATTGTGGAAGGGGGATGATGACCGTTTTTATTTGTTTTAGAGGGTATGCCACCCCCCCCTCACTCCCCCTCAACTTGCGTAATGGATTTAAACAAGCATGAGGTGGAAGAGAAGCTGCAGCCATTTAAAAATGACAAAACAGTCAATCAAAAGGCAGCTGAATTAACAGAGCAACACATTGTTGTTGGTAATTACACCTGGAGAGAGAGTTCAAAGAAAGTGTCTCTCTCACCGTGCAAATCTCCAAACCCGTTGTCATACTTCTCCCAGTTTTGGTCAAAGTTTACTGAACCATCGCTGCGTCGCTGGATGACTGTTGCTCCGAGGTCTGAAAGTAGAAGGATTTTTCAATTTAAAAGAATAGATTGACGCTTTTCAACTCTCTGGCAGGGAAATAAACGAACAAAAAGGGACACAACGTAAAATATGAAAATCAAGCCAGCAGCCAGTTAATAAGCTTTAGAGTGGAGACAAGAAGACTGACACTAATAAATATTGAGCTTTTCCTGTAAATTGAACAATGGCATAGAGAACATTACCTTTGCTCATGTCGCAAAACGCCATGAAGGGGTCCGACCTGGTGGGCCTGATGGCGTAGACCCCACTGACTCTTTCACCTCTGTTGAACAGATCACTGCAGTCTGATGGCAGATCTAAGACAGAACACAAACAATGTGTAAAGGAGTGCAGGATTTGTAAGGAAAGACACAATTTTCAGATTCAGATGAGGAGCCTTTGGAGGAAAAACTTAAATAGGATGCATGATTTGATATTTAATATTTAACTTAAAAGTCAGCGCTGGTGCCGTGGAGGCCGCAGCCGGCACATCGATGTCACTGTAATGATTCAAATGTAAGGCAGAAAATCGCTGGAAATTGCCTGGACACAATTGTAAATCACGAGCAGCCGACACAGCCGGAGCGAATACTAAACGCTCGCGCTCGCTGACGAGTAAAGATAAAAAAATCCCACTATCAGCCCCGACATGACAGCATGCTGAGTTGCTCATCTTACTCATAATTTCGTCGGTGTTGGCGGAGCTCGAGGACAGATAAGGGGCGAGTGTTGGTGCTGCGCTGTTGAAGGTTTCAGGCATCCTCTCAATGGTCTCTTGGACGAGCGTGTTGGCTGTGAACTGTGACAGATTGCAGAAGTAATCCTCAGCCTGAGAAATACTCACAGACATATTGAACTTTGCTCCGGCAGAAAAACATATTCCATATATTTTACAATAACAATTAAAAAAAAAAAGAGTTTTGAGTTCCATATGTCAAAGCAAAATCTATCGTATGCGTATGTACTGGAAGGAAAGAAATACACATTGAAGGAACTGAAGTCTTTAAATGTAACTAAGCAAGCATTACAGGCTGACTTTACACTTCATCTACCTTCTCCTCCAGACTCTTGATCTTCATCCTCTGGTGGTTCAACTGGTCACTCTGCTCCCTCACAGCCTTCATTAGGTCTGTGATGCTTTGCTCCTGGATCTGGATCACATCCTGACAAAATCATGACAAAAATAATGCTATTACCTGAGGAAAATTCTTATAACCCCCCCCAACAACAACAACAAACCACTGAATAAAAAAAATATCCTAATGATGACATCACCAGCGTGTAAAACATTTTGGTCAGACATGTGGATTCCATCGGCTTTGATTGCAGGTCACAGAAGAGTTCATAGAAGTACATAATAAATCAAAGTTTTAATTTCTGCCTGCACTGAGCTTTTCTCACCTGTCAAAAAAATGTTCCTGGACAAATTGTTATAAGATATGTTTAAAGGATTGTTTAATCAGTTTTGAAAAAAAAATAAAAATAATAATGTTATTTATATGTACATGTTTTTAATGATGTCACTGTTTCTTTTTCTTTTTCATTATCTCTGGAGACATCATCAATACAATCTCTCAAAGAATTCACACAGAACCATACACACTACACTTGCATTTTCTATTTTTCTTTATCCTCTTTTTTTGTTTGTTATTGTTGTTGTGTATTTTGCCATGTATTTTGTCGTTGTTAGCCATAACTTTTAAGTAGCTTTATTCTATTTTTTGTATGTTATATGTGCATATATTGTGTAACTTTCTTTTCTTTTTTTTTAGATGGAGGCTTCAAATAAGCCCTTTGGGTTTTTTGCCTCCTCCTGCACTACATTTAATTTATTATTCTTTTAATCTTTTGTGTACTTCATAATTGTGCAAAAGTAAAAATAAAAAAAAAATAAAAAAACTCAGGAAAACCCAGCATGCAAAGCTTCTGGTGACTCACCCGGAGGCTATTGATCTCCTCAACTTGGTCGCTGCTCATCTGGCTCTGCGACAGACCCCTCACCCTCTCCTCCAGGCCCTCCACTTTGCTCTGCAGGTGGCTCTTCTCCAGCAGGATGCCGTCCACCTTGGAGTTCATCTCCACCGACAGGCCCTTGATCTCCTCGTTGTTGGCCTTCAGCACCACCGTGACCTTCTTCAGCTCCTCCTCCTCCTCCTTGATCTCGCTGGCCAGCACGGAGAGCCGGTAGAAGGAGTGGTCGAAGATGTTGAGCTTCTGGAAGATGTCGGTCATCTGCCCTTTGGTCTTGTGCACGAACTCGCGCAGGCTCTGGCCCAGCTGGAGGAGGCCGTTGGCGAGGAGGCGCACGTCGTCCAGGGCGGCGAAGTGCGAGCGGGTCTCGGCCGGGGCGGCGGGCTCGAGGCCGGGCGGCTCCGCTCTGCCGCAGAGGACGGGGAGGCAGGCGGCGGCGGCCAGGATGAATAATAACGGGATGAGTGTTATTCTCATGTTGTTGTTGTTGTTGTTGTTTGTTCTTCTCCGATAGCTGCGTGTCAATGTTGCCACGGGAACAACCGGCCGCCGTCTCCCACCGCTGTGACCATCAAAGAGCCTCCAGGGGAAGATCCTGGGCTTTATACGCTGACTGACTCGGGTCAATGATTAACTGGCTCTTCTGATCACTTCCAAGAATTCTTATTGCCGATGAAAGTCATTTTCGGCAGCCATTTAAAGTTATCTTTGACATAATAACAATAACGTTTAGCTTTGGTTTTTCACAGAATGAAACAAACAAGACATACACAATGGCAGATATAAATGTAAAATGTAAAAAAAAAGAAGAAAAAAACATTTCTTTACATTATATGCTTTTTCAGACAGTCCCTCCAAAAAATTAATCTTGCATCTGACCACCCAAATTAAGATGTTTTTAACATTGTGCAACTGCGTTTTCGCGTGACCTCGGGTTACCTGTGCCGAGGCCGTGGCTGCGCCCTGCTGTTGTTATGTGGCTGGTTTATTTTTAAACAGGTATGTGACCCACTTTCATGTACTATTGATCGACATACATGCTCTTCATTAACAGCTTTGTAATATCTACCATCTTTTCATAACAAATGATGAATTAATAGATCGTATCGCAAGGGAACTAACAGCTGATCCACCAAAAACGGGAAGATGGATGCATCGCCTCTGCTGTCAGGCTCCACTGCCGATCTAAAGATAAGACTGAGTGAAAATCTTTCTCTTTATTTCAGTATTTCAGCATTGCCGCCGGAATCCGACAGAAAGAAAAGCAGACCGTTTCTGCAACCCCACTTCAACTTTCACTCGGCGGCCGCACACACAATGCGAGAAAACAAAGGAGTCTTTTGTGGCGCCGTCTGCCTTGCAATTTTTGGTGGGAGTATGAAGTGAGATGCCTATCCACAAAGGGTGATGACCCGCGCTCTCCTCTGTTAAATGTTAACTACCCGTATAAGAGCAGGGTTGCATGAGGCCCGCGGTGTGTACACAGTAAACATGGTTCACAGCCCTGACTTCAACAAGGGGCCCTGTGCTCTCCAAAGTGAAAGGCACGGGCGCGGAGTGGCCCACTTTTACGAAACCAGCCGCCCCATCTGGCGTCACAGGGTAGCGGCGTCAGGGGGGTCGTGACGAGTTCAAGGGGGCGTGTTGTGTGTGTAACAAACAAGGAGTGCAATCCTATTAGAGCGGGAAAAAAATGATCTCAGTTTTGTGTTATTGCTTCGTTACAATTCGCTGGGCCCGCGTGTGACGACGACAACAATTTGACCGCATCGCTGTGCCCTTTTGCAAAGCTTTCGGGAGGAGGGCCAGTGTTATGCTAGTGGTCAGTGCCCTGTCATCAGGGGGGCCGCCTCCACAGAGGGGTGTGGCCGTCCGACCTGCTGCCAGATTCTTGACAAATGAGACGTAAGCTATATATATTAGGAAGCGTGTCCACCTATCACTGCCCAGCCTCTGTGCAAAATCTTCTATTACACTCAGAAAAAATAGATAGATGCATAGATATCCATTGTTTTAAGTCAATCCCGGATGACATTTGAGGGTGGGCGGGTCTTGACAGCGCTCCCATTTATCACCAGTCCAACACATAAACAAACCACCATTCATGTTTGAAACTGTGTTCCGCCCAAAAGTCGATTAAATAAAGATATTTTGATGGAAAGGCAAATTCAATTCTTACTCTCCCTCCTTGTGTTGTTATAAATCTGACACGCGTATCCGGCAACATGACGGGATTTAGCTGTTAATTTACTCTCGCTTCCCCGGGTTTCGCCTCTTGGCTGCTGCTAAAACGCCGATAACGGTTCAAATTATTTCGTAATACTGTTTATCTACTATACGCACAGTCTATTTACTTGTTTGTTGAAACTGCCAGAGCCAAACACACAATCGTGCAGCGAGCATATTTGCGGCCAATCTACATTTCCCACAGACACACACACACACGCACTAACAAGAGCATTGAGAGGCACACACACACATTCTGAACCCTGGCTCCATCTGTAGTAGAGGCTGGCGTGCTTCATCGACAGCAACAATTTTATATTTTCCTCGTGTCAGTCAACTGTAATAAACTGCATAAAATTTGCAGACATGATATTTTCTGCGATTTTTTTTTATGCAAACGTGTGGGGGGGAAAAACTGCAAACTATGACTGATTAAAAAAATGTGTGCCATTCGGTGGTATACATTGTGGATGAATGGCAACATAATCTACGCATGAAAAGAGTCTGCTTTCATGATGCCGACAATATTTCAGTGCGGAGGACAAGGCCAAACCTCTTTCAATGCGATCCCACCGCACAAATTATACGCTAAGGAGAAGAATTAAAGGAGAGTTGCGACCGATTTGCTTGATTTGCACTTGGTAGCCCCAGTTCTCAAGGGTCTGTGGCCTGCAGGTCAAATGGATAGTCTTGATTCATAGTTCACTGTTACATGACTACTGTTTCTGTTGGCCAATGCAGCCACAGCACAACCTGTAACTCCCCTAAACCGCAAAGCCACGGTTACATAACGCACGTCAGATGGCAGGCGGATGTCTGCAGCGATAGATCTTTAAGTGCGCAGCGCTGCTCCTAAGCCATTTGTATGCATCATGAGTGAGGATTTGCTAAACTTTCCAGATCGTTTCGTCGCCGTAAAATTACAGCGAGCCAAAAAACATCACAGGATTTTTGCTAAAGAGGAGGACCTGCCTGCCTGCGGTCGGTGCCGTGACGCTGGCAGTGTTTAACTTACCTCTGGCTATACTTTTCCACCAGAAGGCAGCTTGCTCAAGTTAAAACACTCAAACGGGAGGAAAATTAATAGCCTGCAGCTGGTTAGCCAAATGCATCTATTTGTGTTAATAATTAACAAGTCGTTTTCAACTAATTCCAAAATGATTTTATACGCCATATTCCCCCTCCCCAAATGTGATGTAACTCCCACTCTGCCTTTGAAACTGCCTGTGAGGAGACCAACACTTTTGCCTCACGGCCACATTTTCTCCAGCGTGCGGTCTGTCCGTCAGCAGTCGTTTGGTCCAATAGAGACTGTTTTTTTCTCTCCCTCTCCCTCCAGTCAAACCACAATCCCTCTCGGAGTCAGTTGTCTGCGTGGGTAATGGAAAAGGAGTATTTCTAATTCTTGCTAATTCCTTTTCCATCCATGGTGAGGCACAAAGCTGCGGTTTGCAGCTCCATGAGCGTCTCTCCTATACGCCGCCATGTTGCAGACTCTTCATGAACATCACACGGCTTGTTTTGCTCCGGCGAGTTTGGATCAGATCGGATCCTGTTAGTCACCATGCGAATACCTCAGGTTGTAAACGCTGGGAAATAGTCAGACTTGGACTTACCCACAAAGAAAAAGGAGTTGGAAAGAAAATAAAGGAGGATAGAGTTGTAATAAACATACCATTGAAGACCGTCTTCACAGCAGATTTGTGAAGATAAAAGGTCCAAATGTTTGTCTTCCAAATGTATTTTTGAAGAATATGATCCATCATAAGTCATAAACAAAAGAACAATGGCTGTAAATGTGTCATTTAAGGAACTATTTGACACTTTAACCAGATTACTTAAAATAGAATTTTTGAAATAATTCAGGGAAGATGGTCATTTTTACATGATACATTATAATTATGGCCCATTCAGTACCTACAAATCACAGCAAGCGTGATGACGTTTGTTTTCTGTTATTGTGTCTTCAAAGTCATAGAAAACCTTTGTTCTATTCAACAAACCATTCGCTTTTGATGTTTATTTTTCTTAAAGGCTTGGGCTCTGCCATTTGTTGTTGCAGATTTTATTTCCCCCCAAAGCTGTGAGCGAAAGCAAAATACCGACTTTAAGACTGAGCTGTAAAATACTGTGTAATTTTGTAATGTAATGAAATGTCTGACCATGGCAACTGTATTTTTGGTGTCTTGTAAACCCATCAGGGCTGGGTATGAAAATAAAAAATCTATAATTGAGGCCGATGGAAATATCATTACTGCTGCCAGCGTTTGGTCATAAACACAAGTGTTGGACATATTAACACTTTGACAAAGTTAGCGGATCCGTCGAGTTATTGATATGGACGCCTGTCTGGAAATTTCCTGGCAATCCAATCAGGAGCGATTCACTCAAAACCACAAATGCCAAAATCATGGAAACCTGGAAACCTCCGGGGAGCACCGAAGTCATTCTCATACATCATCCTGGAAACCACCTCATGGCAAACTCTCACGACGGGGGCCAGACATCCCCCCAAACACCGCCGGTCTGGCTGAAAAGGCCACTCTTCATCAAAGAGCACAAAGCAAACAGTTGTTGCACATTGTGACTGTACAAAGAGCATGGCACGATGGCGGTTCCCCCCGAGGAGGATGCTGGTGAGAGCCTGAAAGAGGATCCACCAAGAATGAGAAGTATGCACGGGGAGAATCGGCCCACATGGGTGGCACGGAGCCCTCTGCTCTCCCCGCTGTTTACTTGATTATAGGGGACACAGACCCCATAACAACGGCTAGAGTTACACATTCTATATGAGGGAGGTGTGTGTATGTGTGTGTGTGAGGGTCTGCGCAGTCATTCAGGTTATCCGAGATGTTCAAGGAGGGGGCGCAGGGAAAGGTGAACGTGGTCCTTTTTCTCGCTTCATGCCAGATGCTCCTTATTTTGACACGGCGGGACAGCAGGTGTGCTTCCCAACTCCCAGCTACACCTCTCCGCTCCCATTGGCTGCTCTGGCAGGGAGAGGGGGCGTGGCTATTCACGGCCAGCGTCTTTGCCTGCATGTCAGTCTTGCCGGATGGGACAGCAGAGCGAGGGGGGGGGAAGGCACAAGCCCCTCCTTTGCTCCTTGCTCTCTCCCTCTCTGTCTCTCGTTCTGACACATAAGCAAAGCCAGCTTCTGTGATGGCAGAGGCTGCACATTGGCATTTATCAGGCAGCCCCGGCATGCCACTCTCCCTGACAGCACC
Source organism: Mullus surmuletus (assembly GCA_903171835.1). Classification (NCBI taxonomy): domain Eukaryota; kingdom Metazoa; phylum Chordata; class Actinopteri; order Syngnathiformes; family Mullidae; genus Mullus; species Mullus surmuletus. The sequence continues at coordinate 144,759 of CAESWR010001193.1, forward strand.
TCCCTGCCTCCTCAGGCAGACACGCAGACAGACTGAACTGTGCTGAGAGCAGACTGTCTGACAAACACGCCCTCACACCAGCGAGACAAAGTGGAGGAAATTGCTGAGCACATGTCACAAGGTAAGCTCTGATTTATTCATCTCATATCTCTCTCACTCTCACCAGTAGAGGACTGTGGGATTGGATTGTTAATCAAAGCAGAGATGCTGAATGTTGACCTTGAATGTCTTCAATCTGAGACGCTCTGATCAAAATTCAGGGTCAGGGAAGCTTTTGACTCCAAAGTGGTTTAACAAATTGTGCGGAGTGGACGCCCGAGCCTGTGCTGAATGCTAATCACACTTTTTAGGGGGGGGGGGGCGCTCTCCTTTGCCCTCTGATGATTGAATGTTGAAATACATTAACGTTTTATTACGTCTATATTTATACACACGTGCATGTAAACACACACAGGCAGGGCCAAACACTTTCTATTTTAACCTCCCAGCGTTAACATACCGCGGCGTTCCTCCACGCATGAAGCCCCTGGCAGCTGTTTCATCCCATGAAGCTTTGGCTGCACATACCACACAATGGGGCTTAGATGCCACAGTACAACCCAAACTCTGTTGCTGTTGGAGGAAGACCAAGACAACTCCAAGCCCCCCAACCCCCCAAAAAACAAAAACATACAGGGCTGAAAAAAGCCCGAGGAACCTGAGAGATTTACAGGTCGCCCCGATGGAGAGACAGTGAGTGAAAAAGCTCGAAGGGGGAAAAAAACAGAGCAGCCCAAACAGTTGGCTTTAGTTTCTAAATCTACTCTGAACAAGGTTTAGAGCTATGCGCTGGAAAAACCACTGTCTGTACAGCCAAAAAGCAGAGGAGAGGAGTGATTTTTTCCGGGAACAGAACATTGAGAGGGAAACGTGCAGACATGCAGACATCTATACTGTGCAGGCAGATGGGCCGTGAAAAAAAGAAAAAAAATGCGATGAGGGGAAAAAACAGTCCGAGTGGATAAAGAGTTCGGATATTTCTGTTTGTCCTCAAGTCAAAGAACTCGTAAAAGTCTGGCATTTCCACCGTGGACGCTTGGTGTCCTCTATTAAACTCCCTTTAACAGAAGAAACCATCAGTGCTTTGAGCTAAACACAGATATTATCGTGTTCAGCTGCTATAATTTTGTTTAGGCTGTGAGTGTGTGAGTGTAAATTAGTACAAAACACACGGTTCATGGTCATTAGCTCTGCAAGATAAGCCAAATTACTGGACTTGCTGAGCCACATCTGCGCTTGGATCTAATTTGCTGGTCTGTAGCGGGTAATTAACAACGTTATCGTCGCAGTTTTGCATATAAAGTGCGAAAATGATCCCAAGTGAAAGCACATTTAGGCTTATGGAGTAAAGAGCATATCAGCATCTAGATCATATCATGATCTGATGAATGAAGTTGATGATGATGATGATGATGATGCGTCATGGTTTGGCTCTGGACGTGAATCTGACCACCACACTCAGTCAGTAGTTATTGGGAAATCCCAGCCACTAAAAAACTTCATGGTGGCTGATGAGGGCAGGGAAGCAACAAATCATAGATGTTTTGGACCTTGGATTTATACAACATGTCGTCGCTCTGAGATATAACAAATATTTGCTAAGATCTTTCAGTCTAGACCAAACCAATGGGCCAATTCACGAGTGCAGTTTCGCCCCATTAGCATGACTAAAAATGAGCCCTGGCATCAACATGACTCAGCCAAATATCCATCCGACTCAGACCTGGTAAATGTTAGTAAATCTAGCATGATCCCTTTGACAGCGTCTGATTCGCAGCCTTTATTATTGTCTCAAAAGGAGGCGGACCCCCTTCGCTATGTCATAAGTTCACATTTAATTTGTGGCTTTGGCCAAGAGTGCTGAGGATAGAGACGTTGAGATGTTGTGATTATGAGGTTTATGCTGATGCCGGGAGAGTGTACGAGGTCTGTGTGAGCAGGGACACGTTTTCCCAGAAGGGGGGGGGGGGGGGGGGGGTTCTGGGAAAATGAAAGAAATGAAAGAAAGGACAAATGGATAATCAAAAAAACAAAACAAAGCATGAATAGTCGGGCAAAGGCCGACACTGATTATTGAAAACCTAACTCTTTTGCTTGCTTTTGTTGAGTGTGTGTGTATGTGTCTACGTGCAGAGGCAGCAGCACAGTCAGCAGTGAGGGACTGTTTAGCTGGGGCCTGTTTGGGGTAAGGCGAATATTTTACGTTTCATTTCTTGGGTTTTCCGGTGAGGTGGGCCTGCTGCTCAAAGCACAGACAATTAAAACCTGTGCCACGGAAATGTGGACAGAGTTAGGCAACGACTCCTGGGAATTGCCTAACCCAACTCGGCTATATTGTTTCCTCTGTGGTGGAGTGGCGGGGAGGAATTGTACGCCTATATTTAGGCGGAAGAAACAGGGTTGGATACATTGCAGCCGGTTTGAATCACATGTTTGTCTGGGAGTTAAAAAATAAGTTGCAAGTCTGACTGAGGAACTTTCGAAACTTTCAAATCCTTTGTAGCATCGCATGTGTGCTTTAAGTTTCTCTAAATGTGCTTTTAATTTGTGTCTAATGTTGAATGTGTCTTGATTAGGGCTGGGTATTGATACTCAATATCTGTCAGGTATCGACCAAAACAACCCAGTACCGAGTAGTATTGAAAGTGTGCTTGTCAAATGGTACCTGCAATCAGTTGTCTTTGTACCCGATCTAGAAAAATAAAGACTTTTTCTATGGTTTTACTCACAGCCAATCACCACAAGCATAATTTGCATAAAAACAAAAGCCAAATAATCCTCCACCACTCGTCACAACATTGATATTTTCTCTGTTTATCTACGAAATGTAACAATGAAAGGGAAAACTTGGGTGGACCGCCAATCTCTGCCAACAAGCCAACCCTCTCCATTTGTCGCTCCCTTGGCAAAAGCAGTCATCATTATTCCCGCGCCAGACATCTAACGCTGAGATTAAAGTGCTGGTAATCTGCTGTGGCAGACCGCATTCTCAGCCCGATGCTCTGAGACTGATTGAGACGTCTGCAGTGACAGGTGCTCGGCTGCACCGCGCCGGCTGACGGAATCAATGGTGAATTCCACTTGTACTTGACATTAGTCTTTGGTTTTTTTCTTCAACAGCCATACCAGCCCGGCCGACGAGCCATCAGAAGAAAAACGCAGTTTCTTTTTCATTCAAATCAACAACCTCCACTACGGCAGCGCACAATAAAAGACACGTCTGCGACTAATCTCTTGACATGTTCCTTAGCTTTACGCCCGCATGTCTGGGCTAAACTTAGACTTGTCAGATCGAGTGCTGAAAGACTCCTGTCAACATAATAAAATTCCACGAGCAGGCACAGTGTATCCGTTTCAATATATAACTCACGCGTCATATTTCTGAAAGGCCAAAGAAGGAGGGCTGCTGGAAACCTCTAGGGATGCCTCTGCCTTCAGTTGAGAAAACAATATGTGGGTGAAAAACTCGAAAAACATCCAGTTGGGGACCCTCTCTTGAAATGTATCCACAGCACGGAGTATTGTAAACTGACATAAATGGATTTATAGTTTTGCATGGTAAATAAAAACCTCCAAATTCAAAACAATGCTACAACAACAACAAATTAGTTTATAGCAAAAGATATGATGGAGTGGATTAAAAATACAAACTTTACGGTATGCGTTGGAGTGTACATGCAAGTCCATTAGTGTTTACATCTCAGCTTGTGCAAATGCGTGCATCCCCCATCTGTAATTTGCAGATTTTGCTGGTGTTTCATCGCAGTCCATCACAGACCGTGTGAGTGACAGTGGTCGAAATTCCCAGCAGGGCCATTTGGTGGTGTTTGTCTGTTTACTGCATAGCTGACATTGTTTGGGGCCGCGGCTCGGCGGCTGCGGTGCCTCGAGAGGACAGCGTGCTGCCACAGAGATTGGTGGTCAGGGGTGGGGGGGTGGGGGGGTGGTGGTGGAGGGGAAATGTGGGGGGAAGGTGAGGAGGGAGGCGACGAGAGAGTGTGGGAGTGATCAGGACCCAGTAGGTTCTTAATATGAGTGAAAAAAAACTACATGGAAATTTAAGTGACAGTGAGTGAGTACCCGGTCAGCGTTGGAGGAAAGTAGTGAGTCAAAGGTTGTCTGTATTTATGTCTGTAAAACGTTTTTTTTTTCCCCCACGCTAGCCATCGCTGCAGGGCTAAAAAAAAAAATCAGCTCTCATCCTGGATGGCAGGGCTGTAATCAAGTGAACATCAGGCGTGCCACTGTAGAATAATAGTGTCTCGATGCATGGAAGAAATGAAGCGGTGTAGAGTGTGAGAAAAAGCAGACGTCCCCGGGAGTTAAAAAAGAATACGAGGGAAGACAGAAAAAGCACTTAAACGTAATTGAATGTTTGTGTTTAGCTCTACAATTGAGGGGATGAATGAATAAGGGTGTTTGTGAATGAAAACACCATTGTCCAGAATAATCTCTGGCTATATACTTCAATCACCGAAAAATACCCCAGTTTGAGTGCTTCTGTCCTTGAACTCACGGAAATGCTTTTTTTAACATTTTATTTGCAGAGTCCAACCAGATAATGTGACGACAAATTGCCTCTCAGACAACAAATGATGGAAAGACAAAACGGTAGGTAAGAAACGGTAAGAAAACAGGCCTGTATGTGCTTGACTGTAGATTCTAAACCAGAGGTGGGCAAACTAAGGCCCGGGAGCCACATGTGGCCCTATGGACTATTAAATCCGGCCTGCGGAGCCTTCACAGCCCCCCCCCCCCCTCGCCTTTCACCCATCATGCTAACATGTCCTCTCAAGAAAGTGGGGCCAAAGATCCTTTCGAGCTTTATAAAGTCTCTGGTGGGGCCAATTTACAGTACAGGCTCACCCATCATTTTCCCTGACAATATTCCATTTACCATGATTGTTAGTTACTGCCAATTAGTTTGCTGTAGCCGGCCCGTCGATCAATATCTAAAACCCAATGTGGCCCTTCAGACAACATAATTGCCCACTAAAGTGTTGTTTTTGATGTCAACAGGAAACATGTCGCCTTGTAAAGCCACAGAGAATGGAATTAAAGGGAAGCCCCCTTACTCAGTGGAAACCCCGTATGGATTCCGCCTTGACCTGGACTTTCTGAAGTATGTGGACGACATTGAGAAAGGCAACACCATCAAAAGAGTTCCCATCCAGCGGCGGAACAAGGGCCCCCGAGCCAGCACCCTTCCCAGGCACCTTAATAGCTCCGGGGGCGGCTACCGTCCCAGCCCCTGGGGGTCCACCGGAGCTCTGGGCCCCAGGTCGCGGCTGACGGACGGCCACCATGGCTACTCCTCCTGGGCGTACGAGCACAGGTCGCAGCTGTCTCCCACCGGACTGCAGTCGCTGGCGGAGATGGAGGCCAGGATCAGGGAGTTCGATGAGCAGCCCCTGGGCGAGCACATCAGACCCCACCTCCTCCGCGCCTCCAGCCTGCCGCTCACCGTCCTGCTCAGACAAGGATCCGAGTCTGCAGACGAAGCCGGCAGCCTCCGGAGCTCCACGGATCGCCTCGGGGGTGGGATGACGTCCTGCGAGGACGTTTTCCTCTCCGTGGACGACCCTCGCCGCCAGGAGTCATCGGGGCTGCTGAGACGCCTGACGGAAGCCCTGGAGCGCGTTGGGGAGCTGGAGATGGAGGTGCGCGTGGTCCCGGAGCTCCGGGCGCAGATCTGCATTCTCCAGGAGGAAAGGGAGCGTCTCCGCCTCGGCCTGAATCCACATCTCCAAACGCACTCCATGAACGGGACCACGGACCCTTGCTCCTCCTCCCACTACAGCACCGTGGACTCCAAGCGGCCTCGGCACGAGAGCCACAGGATGTTTCCCGGGAGTCTGGACGCTTCGCACGAGTGGAGGGCCAGCACCGACCTGGACGAGCTGCTGACGGTCACCTCCCTGCAGGCCAAGGTGGCCGTGCTGGAGCAGAAGCTGCACGAGACGGGCGCGGAGCTGCAGAGGGTCTCGGGGCTGCTGAGGGAGCAGCGGTGGGAGAGCAGGAGCAAAGACGAGAAGATCGAGCGGCTCATCAAGAATCCCGGCGAGTGGGTCCTGGCGGAGAGGGTGGTGGTGGACCAGGACGGGGACGAGATGGTGACGGCGAGGTCGGGGAGCCCGGACACGTTCGTCACCGCAAACGGACGCGCCGCCGAATCCACCGACGCAGCCGGGGGGACGGACACGACAGTGGTGGTCCATCACATCGATAAGATCAAGAGGCTCCTGGAGCAGCAGTGGGAGTGTTTGCTGGCAGGTTGTGAGTCACTGGGGGAGAACAAACCCCGGAAGCACCCCAACCCCAAAGTCAACTCCCTGCAGCAGGAGATGATGGGACTGGTCGACATCCTGAGCTCCTGTTACACTCAGCACGGGCCGAGCCACGGAGAGAACGCTCAACACGGAGGTATGCATGATGTGATTAATATAGGGGTGTCCCGATCCCCGCTTAAAAATATGATTTTTTGTTTTTATTGGATTTATTGAGGTTATTTTTCAGGGTTCTCTAATTTAGTTGATTCAATTGTAGAATATTTAAGGTTAAAATTGATCCAACCCATTGGCTAATAATGAATGGGTCAGTTTTTCTCATAGCTACTGTTGCTGACTATTGTTCTCTGTTTGAGTAATATCACTTGATCAAGCCTTTTCTAACATTCCATACCACAAAATTAGTAATAAAAGTATCTATGATTCGTGCTGGTGTCGTATCGGATCAATATCGGTATCAGCCAATACTCAAGGCTGCAATATCGGTATTGTATTGGAAGTGGAAAAAGTTGTATCTGGACACCCCGAGATTAATGGACACCAAAGAAGAAGTTATGAAAAAGCAATTCTCAGACAGATGTAAAAAGTGTTTGAGAGCTGTGATATCTGCAATAGAATGTTATGAATTATTTGCTTATAAAATTTCACAAGGAAGTGGAGTGGAATGAAGAATAATGTTAGTATTATCATATTGTTAATGTTATTGAAAATACTGTGAGAGGAAAAGTATTTCTTTATGCGTTTTTAGTTGTATTCACGTATTTAACTGCATAGTGAAACTCTTATCGCTTTGCTCATGCAGATGCAAACCCGTAATTTACCAATCACATGTTAATTGATGGCTGCTTCTTCAATTGCTGAGTGGGCGACTTTAT
>CAESWR010001193.1:179432-191981 GCA_903171835.1 Mullus surmuletus
GGAAATAAACTAAACAGTCCGACTGAATCACAGCTCAGTGAAAGACTCACCAGAAAAAGAAAAGACAAGAAAAATCTCTCCAGCACTTCCGTCAACAGCATTCAGGCTTTGCAACAAGTAAGCGCGGCGGCACAAAGGGAGCGAGCGACGACTGCGGGGCGGCGATAAAGAAAAATGGATTAAAGTGCGAGAGAAGCCGCGCTCCTCAATACAAGATGAGCGCCTCACTTTGTCAACAGCACCCGATCTACGTGGCGCAACATCCGTCAATAGCCAGGGAGGTTTATAACAGCTGCATGCAAGTATACAAATCTGTGTGTCTGTGCACTTCCCTGCATTTTCTTACACAATACAAACTTTATTCTAATACCGGATCAATTTCAGAGGTAACTAAGCAAAAACAAAACAATCAATGACTGTCAATGTGCTCGCCCTCCTGCATCATCTCCTGCTCTTTGTCTTTGTCTCTCTCTGAGCCGTGGTTCTGCTCCAGGTTTCCTCTGTTAAAGGGAGTTTTTCCGTCGCAGAGTGCTCCAGTGTCTGTTGATATGTGGTACCACTATAGCAGAGCGTGATCTAGATCCGCTGTGTTAAAGTGAATGGAGAGAACTGTTGCTTATTGATAATTAATGAAATGAAATAACGTTTCTGAACCTTTTTTGAGGGGTTCATCTAAGCAACTCAACCATCAACCCTCAATCAGTTGCTTCTAAAGAGTCGGAAACACACTGACTTGGTGTCTCTAACCAAACCAAGTGCAGCTTTTACACGGTTTCCTCGGATTTGGGACAAAAATAAGGAAAGTTCTCTGTCCAAAGTTTGACTGAAGGTACATTCTGTGTGTGTGAAAAAAAAAAAAAATCATCTTCACTTTGTGCGCGTGCCAGCAGACTCGGAGCCGAGCGGCTGCCAGCGACACACACACACACACACACACTCTCGCCCTGCGTTGTGCTGGATGGGCGACAGCGACCTGCCACTCACGCTGGCTGCCGCTGCTCCCTCCCTGTCACTTCGGAATTAACTGCAGGTGGGAGAGACGAGCGGAACTGTCGTTGAGGACTCACTTATTGCCGTTTCGCCGCGACGGGCCGGGTGGGTTACAAAGAAGCTTCCCTTTTGAAAAGCAGCTTTTTTTTCTCCGCCCCCCCCACACACACACACACCGCCATGGAGGACAGGCGGGATTTAGAGGTCACCTTTCCTTTCCCATGGGCGAGCAAACACTCTCCTCCACTCAACCACCCTCCCTCTCTCTCGCTCTCTCGCCATGGTAACCCATTACGCGCTACCCATTTCCACCCACTCCTGCCGGCGATGGCGAGACGCAACGGTGCGGCGTTAAGACGAAACGAGCGGCGTGCCAAGCGATGAATCAGTGCCGTGATAACGTGCCATTATTTCTAATGAGGTGAGGAAACGCATAAAAACGTTCGCCGGAGCGGCGCCACATCGCCTCCATTTTCTCCTGACGAAAGGACCGCGGGCCCGATCACGCTCGACATCTTGGTTATTAGGCGAGTGTTTCTACTTCTGTGTGTGTGTGTGTGTGTTTGTGTTGGTGGACATCTTGCAAATAAACGGTTGAGCGAGCGGAGCGATGAGCTGGGTGTGTGTGTGGACACGCTTTCAATGAGCTGGGGACGAGAATCGGAGGAGCGGCGTTCCCTGGAATACCTGTTTCGGCCGTGTAATTTCCCTCCCTGGCTGAGGTCATCAGGGATGTCCCAATCCCATATTGATATTGATACAATATTGGGTATTGGATATCGGTCCAATATCAGCAAAAAATTATTGGATCTGATTATATCGGCCTGCATCTAAAATCTCCAATAGAAGGTATTGAGGTTATTTTTCAGGGTCTTTTAATCCATTTGTTATTCATTTTATTCAATTGTAGAACATTTTTATGTTTAAGCTTTCAATGTAACCCACTGGTTAATAATAAATGGGTCCGCTTTTGATGTCGAGTAATATCACTTGATCACCTTTTCTATCATTTCATACTACAAAATAAGTAATAAAAGTATGTATTATTTGTGCTGATATCGGACCGATATCGGTATTGGCCAATACTCAAGGCTGCAATATCTCTATCGTATCGGAAGTGGAAAAAGTTGTCATTCTACTCGACCAGCCGTCTCCCGACCAGCGCTTGTCTGCTTTTCGCATTCGTGCCAGATAATTTTTGCTACCGAGAGAACGTTTAAAAGAAGGGAAATCAGACATGGAGGGATCATCGCCGAGCCTTTTTCGGAAGCGTTTCCCCGCAGTTTGATAGTAATTAGTACATGCGGGCGCTTGTTCCCATCAACAGAGGCTGCTGTTAATGCGAGATGGGCTTTGAAGCCTTTGAAATGCGAGGTAATGGGAAGGAGGTAGCAGCGTTTAGTTATGGTGAACGCGATTACGCTGCAACGCTGAGTGCTCGGATCCGCCGACAACGGCCGTGGAGACGCTCCCTCTCTCTCAACGGTTGAGACAAAAGGCCCCGCTGACGCACGGCAACAAACCCACTTCCGTTACTCGCATCCAAGCCTCGTTCTGCACAATGACGGGGGATTAAGAGAAAAGGCCTTTATGGGTGATACGCAATGAGGCTAATAGAGCTCGGGGGCCCACAGCTGATGGAGGGTCTTACCGCACTCTTTCTTGGGCTCGTCCGACCGGTCTTTGCAGTCCTTCATGGAGTCGCACACTTTGGAGGCGTCGATGCACTCCCCGTTCTTGCACAGGAACTTCAGGGGACCCTCGCATTTGGTAGCTGCCGGACGGAAGCAAAACGGCGCGTTAAAGTCTGCTGTAAAACCTCTTTGAATAAGCTAACTGAACATCCCTCAAAGTGGCAAAGTTATTAAAGGCTCTCAGTGGCGGCAATAAACGCTGCCCACTCAGATACTCATATTTGAGAACATTAAGGGCCTGACAAGACAAAATAAAAAAACACGCCAAAAAAAAGTCCTTTCATTCGGTCCATTTTCACAGTAGCTGAGGCTTAATTTTCCTGCAAAATAATTTTGCAGTACGCTGGTAAATTATGCATCGGCATCAGAAGGGAGGAAAGTAATGAGACTGGCTCACAAAAAAAGAAGCACTGGGAAGAATTTACACACAGACTAACAGCAGTGGACATTTTTGTGCAGAAAAATACAACATCATTTCCTTTCACTGAAGTCCATCTGTGCGTTTTATGACTCCTAGTTATTTGTGATCAGAATCTTTTTAATGAAATCACAGTATTTACATATCTTCCTGGAGTTTGGAAGGCTTTGGCAACCACATTGTGAGCTGGTTTCTTGCGTACTTGGATCACTGAGTTCATATAAGGGGGGCAAACACACTTGGGGTGTCCTGATCCGATATTGATATTGGTCCGATGTCAGCAATCAGCAGCAGAGTATCAGATTATATCGGCCTTCATCTAAAATTTCCGATATAAGCATTCCAATACAAGCAGCCCCTTCCAGCACTTCTATGTAGAATATTCTTATGTTCAAGGTTAAAGTGTATGTAAGCCATTGGTTAATAATAAATGGCTCAGTTTTTCTCATAGCTACTGTTGCTGACTATTGTTAATAATAATAATATCACTTGATCAAGCCTTTTCTAACATTCCATACTACAAAATAAGTCATAAAAGTTGGTAAGATACGTTCTGATATCATATCGGATTGATATCGGTATCATGCCCATACCCAAGGCTGCAATATCGGTATCTTATTGGAAGTGAAGAAGTTGTATCGGGACGCCCCTAAAACACACACACACACACACGTATGCGAGAAAAACAGGTGGTGGTGAAGGGGCGCGAACCCACCGTTGACGCATCCGGACTCGTCGCTGTGGTCGGGGCAGTCGTGGACTTTGTTGCACTGCTTGGTGCCGTGGATGCAGGAGCCGTCGCCGCACTGGAACTCATCGGGGCGACACGTCAGCAGGGCTGCGGGAGACACACACACACACACACACGCAATTTAAAAAAAAAAGAAGTCGGCAGCATTAATCCTGTCGAGAGGAACACAACATCCCGGAGGGGGTCGAATCCCAAACCCGAGAACTTCTTATGCCGCCACATCCATAACAAGCATCTCTAGTTCAGCCGGCTCAGTCAAAGCAAAAACATGCCCACGGACGGAAAAATTCTGCGGAGGCGTGCATGAAACCAGAAACGGATTGCTTTAACAAACATCCCGCACACTCCTCTCCATTCACAGGAGCTTTTTTTTTTACTTTTTGGGAGGCGCTGCCCAGGACGGAGACGGTTAACCCCGCGGCCGCGTGATGAATGACTTTCAATATAGTAACGCAAAGATGGAGCCCCTCGTGCAGCCACACCGAATTTCATTAATGCCCCTGAGCTCAGACAAGCTTTTCATCAACGGGGTCCGGCGTGCTCATATAATTCCTCTCTAAACCGCACTAAAAAGCAATATATACGGTTGAGGGGGATATGATTTAGTGTTATCACAGGATGAGCCGGACAGCAGGAGGAGGACGGGGGCAGGGGGGGGGGTAGTGTAATGGAAACAGGGCAGACACGACGCCCCAACCCCCCTTTTTTTTTTTTTCCACAGGCTGCCTCTGTATCTACATGATCAATCTGGAGATGTGATTGGCTAATAACCTTGGAGCTGCGCGCCCCCCCGTCCCGCGCGTCGTGATATTCTATTCACCGGGGACGGTATTAAAGGAGCTGCGGCAGAATTTGTCTCCGGCTGAAGAGTTGGCAGGAAATGTGGGGTTTTTATGGCGGGGAAAACCCTCCGACAGACATAAGGGGACGCGAATACAGCAAAAAGGTAATGCTGGTAAAATATGAACGCGGCGCACATATGGGGGCGTTGTGCCTCCGACTGTACTGGATCCAGCTCGCTAACAAAACATCAATCTCCTCTAAGTGCGGCTTATACGACACCGCAACGCGCGAGGTGGGTTTGATGTGCGCGCCACACATCTTGATAATGAATGGCGGGACTATCAGGGCTTCACACTCTCAGCCCGAGCGAGACAAGGCGCTTCGGGGCTCCCCATGCATGACCAGTTAATAGGAAAAGCGGCTTTTATCGCGAGGCCCCATCTTCACACGGTGTTTATCAACAGAAACACATTCTTTACCAGACGCGATCGGTGGGGGAAAATAACGTCAAGCCACGGTGGAAATGTGCTAAAGTAACACCTCAAAAAAGGGGGAATTATGTTTGCAGAGTTTTTCCCACTCTGGTATGGCTTCCACGCAGACCTAATGGAGCAAAACGGGCCCGTTTGGTCGGTGTAATATTTCCTGAGGGGGAAATAAGGCAAATCAGCCTAAAATTTTCAATATTATTCCTCCACAAAGTCCCATCGCCACCACCGTCCTTGATGGGAATTGGTCTAGTAAGTTTTTTTTTGCACAACCCTGCTGGCAGAGGGGTCAAGTAATACTTATCTGCAATATATATTCTGATAAGGAGAAAGCAAAAAAAAAAAAAAGACATCCTCTAATAGGAGCAATTACTCATTGGTTCTGGAGCCGGTGCATCGTGCTGAGATGAAAGTAATAATTCGAGTGTAAAAGTAACTTTTTATGCGGAACATTTTCCACCGTTGGGTAACACACATTGATCACTTTTGAGAGCAAAATGAAAAAAGCCAGAGAAATGAGGAACGGCGCGCTCTGGGAAGTCATTAAATCATAAAAAGAAATGAAAAAACGACAATGACAATCCGTTGGTGCAAATTTGTTCATTTTTTACGGTGTAATAATGTAGAACCAACAAGAGGACAGGACTATTTGCATCGAGACATGGGATCTCAGGAAGGGGGTCCACGGCCCTGACGATGACCTTGAGTGAATTTTAAAAATAATTGGTCTTTAACTTTATTTGTTTTTCTTTTGGCAGATAAATTACAATCAAAATACCTGTCGAAGGGGGTATAAAGATACAGAACAAAGAACAAAACAAAGGCAACCAGGAAATTTTTTGTGTTCTTGGTAATGATTTCTCTATTTTCCTGCTCGTTTGTTTTTCTTTTCTTTAACTGAACAACTGCCCGCTGTTTTCAAGCACAATTTTGAAATAATAATTTTTGATACCACGATTATTGTCACCGCGACAGCCTTCAGATATGTCAACATTTGATCAATCCATTTCAAAAAACCTAAAAACCTCAAAACACTCAAACGGTTTATTGTTCTGATACATTTCAGAGGGCGATGAGGAGCTGAAGTTCACGATGTGGGGGTTGAGAAGGACGAGGAGGCAGAGTTCACTCAAAGATCATTCGGAACCTTTTCATCCAGGTCAGCTTCCTCCGCGGCTCGACTCTCACCAGCTCCAGCCTGTTCATCAGAGAGACGTGCACCCTCTCGCGCTCCTTCAGGCTCTTGCCGGTGTTGCAGAGGAGCTTCAGCAGATGCGCCCTCTCCTTCTGCCACTGGTGCCTCTTGTTGGCCAGGTTCTGCTGCGCCTGCTCCAGGCACAACGTCAGGCTGCAGGTCTCCTCGAGGTGCTTGGCCAGGAGCGAAGACTTCTCCTCCTCCCACTGCGGCCTCTGCTTCTTCAGCCCCTGGTTGGCCCGGGCCAGATCGGCCTCCATTCTGGACCAGTCCTTCACGTGCAGCTCCAGCTCCAGGTCTTTCCGCCGTTTCTCTCCCTCCATCTGCGCTCTCAGCCGCCGAACTTCAGAGACCAAGGCGTCCGTCTCTTTGGAGAGATCAGAGTTGTGCTTCATCTGCTCGCTCACTCCTGTCTCCATCTCCTGACGTTTTGTCATCTGAGCCTCCAAAGCCTTTTCGAGCTGTGTGGTCTCCTGGATCGCTTTCCTGTTCCTGCATTCCAAACTGGAAAGCTTTGATGAAACCTCCTCCAGCTCCACATCTGCATTTCTCTTTTCTTCAACGAGTAGTCGTTTGAGCTGCTCCATTTCATTGATTAAGGCCTCGTTCTCTCTGATCTCCGGGTCTTCAGGTGTTCCGGGAGGCTCCTCGCACTCCCCAGCCAGTACGCAGTCCTTATTTCCAGCGGTCTTTGCATCTTCTGCACCAGAGTCGGCAATTGTAGACTCCTTCTCTCTGCCCCAACCATCTTGGAAGTTTATCTCCCATGGATTTTCGATGTTGGGCCTGGCGTTCTTCTCCAGGGGGTCCTCGTAGAGGCCGAGGTAAGATGGCAGAGGTCGACTCGCAGGCAGCTCAGCGGTGTCACCAGCCTCCCGGGGGGCGCCGGTCCGCCACGGCGCCGCGGCGTCGGTCCACGGCGTCCGCAGCTGCTCACACTCATTGGTCAGATAGTCGTGCTGGTCCATCCTGATCTGCTGGATGCCGCTGCCGGTCTGCCTCTGCCTCAGCCCAGTCGGTGAGAGTGGATGGTTTTGAGGATTTGAGTGGTGGGACCGCTGGAGCAACCTTTCATGCAAGCGGGTCACTTTGATGGCAGTTTTGTTTGATGTGTGCCGATATAAGACCTGAGGTGGCTTAAGCAGCAGACATCAAAGGCAACCATTGCTAGGCACCCACTGCAAGAAGTGCTCAACAACTGCTGTTTACAAATTTTGAGTTGGTATGCTATATAGGCCGATATAATCAGATACTTGTTTTTGTTGATGTTAGACCGATATCTGATATCAATATCGGATCGGAACACCCCTATACAAAATTAACAATTAAAACAACCAAAAGACATAAAATATCATTATAGAATATACTTACACAGAATGTTCTATGTTTGAAGAAAGGATCATAAGGAAAGTAATTAGGAATGGGTTATTCCTCCTCCTATGCTTATCCTTCCACTTAATGCGAAGGCTGTGAAGTTTTGTGTGTTATCTGCTGCCCACCAAATAGATACACAAAATTCAAACACCAACGTCTGCCAATGCGAATGTCAAGCTCACTTAATGGGTTGTTATTCTAACCACGATTCACAGCCAACTTAGTAATATTAGAAGAATACGCTGCCAAAGACAAATCCCGCCTCTTGAATTCATATGTTGTTGTTTTGTGATAGTTTCCTGGGCCTCTTCCAAGCTGCCTCACTCCATCTGCAATTTGATTGTATCTGTCTTTTCTCATATGCGCAGTGAGAAAACGCCGTACAGTCACTGGGTTTCCGCTTTGTATTCGAAGCTTGACATGAATTGGAGGGTGATCGTGAGGAGGCGTGTAATGTATATCTATAGGCGCCTCTATTGTACTGACCTACTTACACGGACATGATGAAAACAGTGGGTGAGCGGCATTGTGTTGTGTCAATATAAGCAGGAGGAGCAGCCTTTAGAACACGCCTGAAGAGATGGCGACACTATGGAACACAGGAATAACGAGCTCCTGCAAAAAGAACAAAAAAACAAAGCGGTGGACGGATGCGAAGAACTTACGACAATCGGACTCGTCGGACTTGTCCTTGCAGTCTGGATCCCCGTCACACTTCCACGTCAGCCGCACGCACTCGCCGTTGGCGCACCGGAACTCCCCGGCGGTGCAGTTGGCCCGCCGGTTGGCCAGGTGGGGCACGCCGTCGCCGCCGCAGCGCTCCGGCCCCTCGTCCGAGCTGTCGGAGCAGTCGGGGTCGCCGTCGCAGCTCCACATGAGCGGCACGCACTCGGAGGTGTTGCAGCGGAGGTGGTTGGGCCCGCAGGTCAGCGGCGAGGTGCACTTGAGCTCGTCGCTGCCGTCGCCGCAGTCGTCGTCGCCGTCGCACACGTAGACGCTGGCCAAGCACTTGCGGTTGCCGCACATGAACTCTCCGGTCGGGCACGCTTTGGCATCTGGCGGGATAACAGGGGCGAGGAAAGACTCGTAAAGACACTTGAATTAATTTTTAGGGGCGTCTTTTTCACTTCTGATACGATACCAATATTGCAGCCTTGAGTATTGGCCGATACCGATCCGATACGATATCAGCACGAATCATAGAAAGTGATATTACTTATTTTGTAGTATGGAATGTTAGAAAAGGCTTAATCAAGTAATATTACTCAAACAGAGAACAATATTTATAGTATGTGAAAAACTGACCCATTTATTGTTAACCAATGGGTTACATACATTTTAACCTTAAACATAAGATTGTTCCACAATTGAATAAAATAGATACAAATTAATCAGAAGACCCTGAAAAATAACCTCATTAAAACCATTGAAACCAAGAAATATATTTTTAAAGTGCAAAATAACCACTAGTTTGGAGTCTGGAATGGACTTCTTGTATCGGAGTGTTTATATCAGAGATTTTAGATGCAGGCTGATATAATCTGATACTCTTTTTATACCCATCTTGGACAGATATCAATATCGGATCATAACACCCCTATGATATTTAACTGTGCTTTAATGAAGCTGTCTGCAATATCACTATCAGGAAAGGACAGGTTTGAGATGCATCTGGGAGCGGAGACAGGCGAAGGCAGATAAGAGTCCGCAAATGAGAAGCCGATTGCTCGTCAAACACGACCACGGCGAGCTGAATAACAAGACGAGGTAATGGGAAAAAAAGGCCTGAAGGTCAACTTTGGGGTCATAACCAGAGCGGGGGTGAACGAGAGAGCTGGAGAGGAGGATGAAGGCGGTTATCACAAGATGATGGCGGGCGACTTCCTCTCCCAGAGAGAAAGATAATAGAGCTCTCTCTGCCGCCAGCCTGTCCTTCTCTCTCTGCGATGGCTCTCTATTACGGCGCTTCCATCCCGCTCCGCAAATATCTCTCACTAGTGCTCCGGTTCGGCTTTCTTTAGGCTGCCAACCAAAAAGGAGCCTGGTTATCTTCTCTGTATGTTGGTGGGGTCACGTGGATTTTTTGCTCCAAAAAACAATACAGTATGCATTCAAAAGAGAATTCTTGGCTGCAAAAAAGTTTGACCTCGCAATCACCCGGCACTATTTTCCCTTCCTTGGTATCACTGCGCGCACCATCATCAGCTGAAGGAGGCGGAAGGATACTGCTGCGACGCGAGAGAAGACGCGACACGAGATAAGACGCATGTAAATATGCATGTAAACACTGTCAAACAGCTTCTTTCTTCTGGAAAGGTGCGTGCAGTGATATAAACGGAGAGAAAATAGTGCCGGGTGATTTGCGAGGTTGGACTTTTTTGTGGCCAAGAATTCATATGCAAATAGATGACTGATTTGAACGCATATTGTCAACTAGACAAATCTACCTTCCGCAACACCGAAACCGGGCCAGAACTCTGATGGTGAGGATCTCATACAATTTCATGTCAAAAAATCCAAACTATCCCTTTAAGAGAAACGCTGGCACATTTTCTAGAAAACCCAACAACAAAGAGATGTAGATGTCAAAGGTACGATCACACGCCTCCCAGGCAGAAGTCCCACGCGACCGGGGTGTGACGCCGTTTGCTCCCAACACCTGACTGCCTACAATCTTTCCGGCGGGAAATTCTTCAAGGCTGACTTCTCCCGTTAAATCTTCTCCCCGTTTCCTCACACCTTTCCCGGCTCCCCCTTCCCCCGTCTCGGGTCGGCTGAGAAAGGACTCGGGCTGCGAGGTTTCCCGCTGTGAGACTGTATCTGCTCAGAGGCCAGCGGAGGGTGAAGCATAATGCGATATTTATACAAAACAACGGGGAGTTGGGCTTTCAGCGCCGCAGCCTTTGGCAGCCGCGGGTTGGTTACAGGAAGCGAACAGCGTTTTACACAGAATCAGCAGATTGTGAAATGGAAGCATACTGTCGGCGACCTGCAGCATAAACCTCGCATTTTCCCGCCTTCTGTACTGCAGAATCTCCTGGTTTTTTTTGTGGGGTTTTTTTTGCGAGCGTGTGCAGTGATCGCTCATGCGCCGACAGAAACAGTGGCTGCTTGTCCCGAGATGAAAAGCACTATTATCGCGAGAGACGGCGCCGCTGATGAGCGCTCGGGATCTGACGGGATCAAAAAGCGTGTCTCCGATAAAGAAGAATCATGAATCGCCGAGGAGAGAAGCACTAAAGCGAGGAGACACGCAGCGTATCTGTACCTGTGAGATACTGTCCTAATTACTACACTGTGTAATGATGCCAGATGTTCACGCAATTACCTATTTTCCCCCTTTCAAACATCTGCATTTCAATAATTCACTGGGACCGATTGCCGCCGCGGCATGGAGAGAAAAAAAACAACAAGTGTCACAGATTCCGGGTTAATAATCATTAATATTCAGCGAGCTCTTTGGACTCTTGATGTTTTGTAACAACTGTCCCTGTGATGTCCCCACTCTGACTCCATGCTAATTTGGCTCTAAATAATTAAGGAGATTCAATCGACATGTACATTATTACACAGGGGAGCGCCGTTAGAAACGTACATGAGCAACCCAATTACAGCAGAGAGAGCCTTTGTTTTCCAGAGTGGGGGCGCTGTGTAAATTCATTTCTTTTTAGCAACTCAAGACAAGTGTGTGTGCGTGACGCCGTACGAGTCGACAGATTTGAAACGGTGGAGAAATCACAGCGGGAGCCGACATCGTACTGAAGAGGCTGTTTTTTCCGCTCCGATTTTTAACCATGTATTCATTTGTTTGTTTGGATGGAACGTTGCAGTGCAGGTGTATGGGACGCCAGGTGTGTATTTTGCCGCGACAGTTTAATCACATCTTCATCCACCTTTAGCAATGAGTCGCAGTCGGCTCAAGACGAGAGCAAAATCGGTGCACGCCGGCACTCCGAGCAGGTAGTGCAAATCCCCGCTGTGCCGCGCTGACATGATAAGTCAAACCACATCAAGTGTGGCCTGCTAGTGCGCGTACGAGAGGTGGGCTCTGTCTTTGTGCGCGGCGGAATCTTTCCTTTACAATAACCCATTTATCCGAAAACACATAACACTTATAAAAAATCCGTCAATGTATTACATTCTGTGAGAGCCGACGCCGGTGGCGCGGTCGTGTGTTGCCACTTTTATTACGGTTCGAGTGGGAGAACCTTTACGATGACTCGCGCAGAGATAGCGCGGAGCTGGCACTGTAACCCACTTTACTTTTCCCTTTGATGATGGGAGATTGTTGCCATCGGCAACCAGCGGCTCAGACGCAGAGGCAAGAGATGACTGGTCGTTCCACTTACTTCCGCATTACAGCTGATGAGCGAGTGTGTGTGAGTCAGGACGCACGCAGGAGGAAGAGTGTGGAAGAATTATTTTAGCGAGGCATGACGGGAAGTGAAATAACAGGAAAGTAATCCAGTTTGCATGCGAAATCGAGAGTGGTTTGTTTTTGATCTGCTCTCCCGCCGGCGTCCACGCACACATCAGTCACTGCCACCGCGGCTTAACGTCCCCTCATCCCTCTCTCGGATACTCAGATCTGCACCGGGGAAGCGTCTCAGACCTCCAGAGAGCGAGCCGGGGCCTCGAGGTCAGCGGAACGTGTGCACTCACATCGACTAAAGACAAAAGCGGAAAAAGGTAGACACACACATAACATGCGTGCACGCTCGCGGACACACACACACACACACACCTGGGCTCAGAGCGCATGCCAGTTCAGTCAGTGCACAGCCTTTCCAGAGAAATAGCTCGGCGGATGACCTTTGATGCCTAGTGCAGTTTTGCAGAGGAAAACATCTGTAATA
>CAESWR010001193.1:270830-281758 GCA_903171835.1 Mullus surmuletus
CATGTAAACACCTCTTTGAACAAGTCTGAACAAAGACCACTTGCTTTAAGATACACACTTGAAGGTGGAGAGACGGCAGAGAGGAGAAGTTGTGGACACACACACGCGCACAGCTCGACTGCACCGCACAACAATGGGGTCTTACGGAGCCGACTCGGTGATGATTACCCACAATCACCCACAAACATGTCCCCAGCACACAGTCAAACAGCAGAACTCGCACACTCAAGTGAGATTGAGACCCCCGTCTGCCTTTTCTTAGACCCTGATTACCACCAGCTGGGTGAGGGGGCTTCAGGTGCGCCCAGTCGCACCAATCAAGGAGTGGGCAGAGCCTGCATTCCACCTCTTACCCTACCTTTTTGTTTCTCCCTTTTCCTTTAAACACTTCGATATTTGGCATTTTGAGTCATTTTTGTAGTTTATCATTTGATTTTCTGTTTTTTCCCCCCGACCCCTTGATTCACTATTCATTTTCAATATGAACTGTACTGTAAAATATTCATCGATTGTGTTTCTTTCCTCCTTTTTAAATGATGGTGCAAATAAATAAAGTAAACGAAACTAATTCAGAGACCACGGCGACTTCAGTTTAACGTAACTCTAATAGAGCGATTCGAAGATGATGCCGTCTCCTCCGTCGTGAGGAGCAGCAGCAGCAGAAGGAAGCGTGGGGTTCTGTGTCAGTGCGTCAGCGTTATATAAGAAGGGAATACATCTCAAACACACACACACACACGGCTCTGCAGTACTACCTGGAATTCAGAGATTCGTGCAATTCCTTCGTGCACCCGTACATTATTCATTACGGTATTGATCTTGAGAGACTCATTTTGTATGACATCTTGTTTTATTGAAGCCTTTCACAGCCACACACACACACATACACACACACACACACCTTATTAGCCATGATTTAAAATGGACCACCATCCATATGCTCCTTATTATAACCTGCTTTATTATACCATGAACTTTACATGGATATCTATACCGTCTTTTTTCTCAGCATTGAAACTTTTCCAGGAGCTCATTTCATGATGACGGCAGCTTCTCCTCCAAAAAGTAGACCTCTTAAAGCTGTGGAGGGCTGTTTTGGTGTCACATGGTGGTGGCATAGTAAAGCTAGAGGGATTAGATGATGCAGATCCCAGTAAGAGTGCAGGAAATGGAGACCCCCTCGGCCCGGCGGTCTGGGCGGTCTGAGCAGCTCTGCAGGCGGGTGCGCGGCCCTTCTGAGTGCCTGCCAAGTGGAGCCAGATTACAGTTTGGACATAAGAGGAAAATCTGAGCTCAGGAAGGGGAGCAAAGATCTCCTCCTCCTGCCTCGTCTCAGACATCGGCCTCCTGCTGCTCCTCTTTTCCCCTCGCTTCCATTTTATCGATTAAAAAGTGCCCTGGCGTGGTGGGTTTTTTGGGGGGTTTTTTCCCCCTCTGCCTTCATGTGTTTCCTTTCAAAGCACATCAACAGTCATATGTGAAGGCAAATTGCACCCTTTCCCTTTGCGATTACAGACGTTGGTGCCCCCCCCCCCCCAGGCTTTCCCACCCAAAGCCACAGCTACATTTACATTATATATGCAAATGACATATAAGCAAAAGTCGGGAAGATGTCAAAAGGACATAATGGAGGGACGGCTTCTGCCATTTTCAGTTGCTGTCATGGTTTCTCACCGGCAAAGCTTTGAGCGGAACCGACGGCGCCTTGGCTTCTTCACTTCCATTCATGGCTCATTTGTCAATCAGCCGCTAAAGACGGCAAGCTTGATTTGAAACGACGCCTGCTGAGGTTAAACCATTCTGTGCGGCTTTCTTTTTTATGTGCCTGTGAGGTTTTCATTGTGATTTATACAACATTTTTAAGCTGACACAGTAATGATACGCCGAGCTGAAAGGTAGTTCTGGAATCGACTTGATTCTGAGGCAAACAGATGATAAATTTTATGAAGAAATGTAGTTCGTAATAGTAACAACAACAATATTTGATAACATGATAATGTATCATCCAAAATAAAACAATCACCAACACCAAGTACCAAATAAAACTATAGAATAAAAAGGACTTTTATGAAGAGCTGATCAAATGAATCCCCCCTACCCGTCTCTCTCTGTCTCTCTGTCTTCAGTTTGATGTCCGGTCTCGCCGCCCTGGACGCCAAGTGCTCCAGCCGCCTGGGCATCATGACCATCTCCTACTACCTGTGGACCACCTTTGTGGCGGTGGTGGTGGGCATCGTCATGGTGTACATCATCCACCCGGGTGGAGCCGCCCAGAAGGAGGACTCGGAGGAGAGCAAGAAGCCCATGACCAGCTCGGCCGACGCTCTGCTGGACCTCATTCGGTGAGAGACCCTTAGGGAAAGGGGGGGGGGGTCTGTGTGCGAGATGCATGAGAATTTAGCTGCATGAAGCTGCATGAAAAAGGAGCAGGCGTTATAGCTGTTCTCTAAATGAATACCAATTGAGGAAATAAATCCTATCTATGGAATGTATCCTGTGTTGTGTGTTTGCCCATTGTGGACGTGTTTGTGTGTGTTTGTGTGTGTGTGTGTGTGTCGGTATGTGTGTCGCCCTTCAGTTTGCAATTGCCTTTCACCTTAATAACCACTTAGTCTGAATTCATTTGCTCAAATATGTGCCGCAAACACTCCTGGGGGGGAAAGGTTGACGGTTGTATAATATAATGGCTTCCACCTATGGATTGTGGATTTTAAACAGGGGCTGTGACCTCCAGTGACTGAAAGTTTCCCTTCAGCTCCTACTTTGATTAATTAGTATGAAATTAGAAGTGAAAAGAGAGCGATCTTGGGGGGCGGCGGGCGGCGGGCGGGCAGCAGTTCAAGTTCACCCGCTGAAGTCGTAAACAGGATTGGCTGCAAAGAGGTCAGGAGCGTCACAAAGCGCTGCTGTGCCATTCAGAGTTCAAAGGTGACAACTTAATGTTAAGGCTATTTACCGCGTTGGCACGATATGCCTGCCAGAAAACAAATGTGGACATTCCCGTCTTATGTGACTACTTGGAAATGTTTGTCTCTTCATTTACTTCATTTTTCTTAAGTGAAATGAGCCACGAACCGCAATTATCGAGTAATGAAAGATGCACCTGTAATCAGGGTTGTTGATTTTCCGACATTGTTGAAGTCTTAATTTGTTAGGAAAAAAGAAACACTGACATATAAAAGAGCGTTGAAATGATGGATTTTCTGGGCTGCAATGTGATTCGCTCCATATTGCGGAGTAACACAAAAGCACTTCATTTCAACTGCAGTATAATAAGAAATGAAGCCCTTCTGACAACTAAATGAAAAATCAAGCGCGAACCCATTTCACTTTGCTTCCAGCGAGCGCGCAATGAAGGAAATTACAGCTCTTGTCGATGGCGTTGCTTCCCAAACCGGTGATTTACAGAGCGTTTAGCGGCCGTTGGCTGGGTCACGAAGAGCGTGAGAGGGCAAAACCGCTCGAGGTCGCGGCAGAAATCCCTCAGTCTCGTGTGCCAGTGGGTTATTGTGCTAAGCTAATTAGAGTCGCGGATGGACGGCGCGTGTGTGTGTGTGTGTGTGTGTGTGTGGAGGTGAGCTCAGGTCACGACAGAGTCTCTGGAGACCCGGTGTCACTGTGACACTCGGTCAGTGGACTTAAAGTCGGTGTGTGACTTTGCTGAGCCAGGAATCTGAATGTCAACAGTTGCAGACGCACTGCTTGTACAATCATTTAAGAAGAAAATTAAAAAAGATAAATATTCCAGTCTGCTCTTGAAAAAAAAAAAAAATTAAAAAGCAATCATTTATTTTCCAAAAATTCTATTCTCGCATTATTTCATGGATGAAATAGTTTCTGAAGTGCTTTAAAAAAAAAAAAAGTTAACTGAGCGAGCCCATCAAATCCAACTACTGATCATGTGGCAACGGTGAAGCTCTGACGTTCACAGGATCTCAGTGAGTGTGTGTGTGTTTTACAGAGCGCAGCTGTGCTTTGGATTTATCCTGCAAAGCTTCTTTAAAGCCTTCATCTATCATGCAGACATACTATATCGGTACACTGACAAATGGGCCCTGACTGTCTGCGGCCCAGTGTGTGTGTGTTTGTATGTGTGTGGGAGATAAGTGCTCTTTATAATGAGCACATTTTTTTGCTGAATATGTACATACTTGGGTTTATAGGGGAGCTGAGGTCAGAGTGCTTCATTAGCCTGCTTCACCTTTCGTCTCAGACGCGTGTGCTGGACGGCTAAGTGGTCAAAGCCGCCGTCCACTCACTCTTACCATATTGTCGCTTTATAGCTTTGCCATATGTCTTTGATGACAATGTTCTTTTAAATCTCTTCACATGTGAAATGTGTTGCTTGGTGTCTGATTATGATTTGTGTTGTCGGTGGATTTATAGCTCGTAATGCGACGCTGACGTGATTGTTTTCGTGTCCGTGCTAGTGAAGGCTGAGAGCCACGTATCTTGTTATTTTCTTCACATTGTTTTGGATTTGAGATTTTATCATATCCTATAAGCGGAAATAGTTACATTAAAATGTTTTGTTTTTTTGCTTTTTTTTTATTAAATCATTAATACATTTATTTCGTATTCAGAGAAAAATAATTAATGGATTTTTTTGGTTTGTTTTGTTGCAAATTTCACCATATGTTCTTGATCTTTACAAAAATATGACCAAATATGTGTTTGTATTATTTTCCTTTTCAACTCCACTTCAAGAAAATAGTTTTTTATTGACCTCTAGGTAAAGCCTGATAATCGTCACTCTATTTATCCACATATCCACATGTTGTTGCCAGTAATTCAGAATAACCTTCAAAAATACCATGCTATAATCACTGCATAGCAATAGTGAGCATTTATGCCTATTTCATATTCCATTCATTGATGGCTAATTACAGTTGCATGACAATTTACTCATGTGCATCTTCTCTGCCCCTGTGAATGAAGTTAAAAATTAAAAAAGGCTCACAAAGAGCGGGAGCATGTTGTCACCAGTAATTCAAAATAACCTTCAAAAATACAATGCTATAATCAATGCATAACAATAGTGAGCATTTATGCCTATTTCATATTCCATCCATTGATGGCTAATTACAGTTGCATGACAATTTACTCATGTGCATTTTCTCTGCCCCTGTGAATGAAGTTAAAAATGAAAAAAGGTTCCGGTTCCATTTAATCACAAAGGTTCTGCAAAAGCATTAACAGTGTGGCACTCCATTAGATGACCGGTGAGCAGGATGCTGGGTAATCAAACATGTCTTCCTCCCATAATGTTGTTATTATTCTTTTCACTAATAATAATGCTCCTCATGTGGTAATCAAGCTTTTTGAATTCCAGGGGATGGAATGAGCGCACCCCTCCTGCTCTCCCTCGGACTTCAATGAGTTATTAAGGCGGGCTGAATGTTAATGTTGGTCAATAAATGGGCCTCATTTGCTCCTAATAAATGTTCTCACTATGCCTTCGAAAACCAGTGAGAGAAGATACTCCTTTATTAGTCCCACAGTGGGGAAATTCCCTGACAGGTCTTCCGTTACAGCACCTCACTCATATCCGTGACTCAATTTGAAATACTATTTCCTTATCTTACAAACATTTTGCCTTATGAATTCACTTTTTTGGCCACTTGGGAAAATAATGTATTTGATGGTTTTTCATGGTAGTGTTTAGTGAGGAGGGAAGCTTCAGGCATGGGCGGCAATAACTCCGTGTTGAATCGACTCGCCTGGCTTAAATCAATGTTGATGTGAGGAAGAAGGTGTGTTTGAGTTCTGTGCAGCCTGTGAGTCTTCAGAAAATAAAATTCCCTTTTGCTCTCCAACAGCAACATGTTTCCTGCCAACTTGGTTCAAGCTACATTTCAGCAGGTAAGCTGGAATACAAATATTTAGATAGGTTAAATAAAGATTCTGACATATTTTGGAATTCAAGGTTAGTTTTTCTGTTGCTAGTAATGTTTTTTTTTTGCTTTTTCAATCATTTGTAATAATCATATATGTGTGCTGTGGTTTTAAACAAACAATATCTCATTATTTATCCATAATAAGTTTCCATGAATGATACAATATGTTGGGATTGATTTTTCGCCCTGCTTTATGGATGAAAATCATTTATTCATACATTCATACATACAGAAGCACAAAAGTCCATTCCCAGTTTTTTGTTGTGATGTGATCTAAAGTATAATGAGCTTATTCAACAAGATGTGGACTGATTTCTTTAAAACTCACCATCAATCTTCTGCTTCTGTGGTTTTCAGTATCGAACCCAGAGAGTTGAACAGCTGATACCCAAACCAACGATGGCTCAGCTCCTGGACGAAACCACCACGCGCCGGGTCTACATCTACGGCATCCAGGATGACAACGGCACCGACGTGCAGAACTTCTCCCTGGACCTCACACCGCCTCCCGATGTCATCGTGAAAACCTCCCCCGGCACCAGCGAGGGCATGAACGTGCTGGGAATCGTCATTTTCTCCGCCACCATGGGTAGGCGGCCTCAGCCTAAAACACATCAAAATGCATCGACTTAAAACGCTCTGCGCTCCCACCAGAACAGATGTTTTCACTTCACATGAATTTAACATGGACGGTATGTAATGGGTGACTTTTTCCGTTCATGCAAGTTTTTCTTCATTCCAGGTATCATGCTGGGAAGAATGGGACCCAATGGGAGTGCACTGGTCAACTTCTGCCAGAGCTTGAATGAGGCTGTTTTGAAAATCGTCGCCATTGTCATCTGGTAAGGTCAATGTCCTCAAAAATGATGAATACCACCCATGTTTATAAAGGTGTGCGTGAAAAGACATGCCTTTGGGCCTGTGTCTCATTTTAGGCAGATACTTCAGCCCTGATAATGTGTACTTAATATTATCGCAGCTCTCACTCCTGACAAGGTTTCAGCCATTTTGATGAGCAACAGCAACATGAATTCATCTCCGTTTTTACTCTGCCCGCGTGCTCAAGGTACTTCCCCTTTGGCATCGTGTTCCTGGTTGCCGGTAAGATCCTGGAGATGGATGACCCTTCAGCCATGGGGAAGAAGTTGGGGTTCTACGCCATCACGGTGGTAATGGGTTTGGTGCTACACGGCCTTTTCATTCTTCCGGCCATGTACTTCTTCATCACCAAGAAGAGCCCCATCGTGTACATACGAGGCATTCTTCAAGCCCTGCTCATTTCCCTGGCCACTTCGTCCAGGTAGGGATGGATGGATGGATGGATGGATGGATGGAGTGATGGAGGGATAGATAGATGGATGGATGGATGGGTGGATGAGGAGGGTTCAATGGGTGTTTGGATGGATGGATGATGAATGGGTGGATGGTTTGGTTGGTTGAGTGGTTGGTTGAGTGGATGAATGGATGGATGGATGGATGGATGGATGGATGGATGATGAATGGGTGGATGGGTCGGTTGAGTGGACAGATGGATGGGTGGATGGATGGATGGTGAGGTGCTTTGGATGGATGGATGGATGATGAATTGGGTGGATGGGTTGGTTGAGTGGATGGATGGATGGATGGATGGATGGTGAGGTGCTTTGGATGGATGGATGGATGGATGGATGGATGGACGATGAATGGGTGGATGGGTAGGTGGGTTGAATGGTTGGATGGATAGATAGATGGTAGGGTGCTTTGGGTGGAGGGAGGGAGGGACGGATGGACGGATGGATGGATGTTGATAAAAATGATCGTTTTTATGGTTTTCTTTGTTCGACACAAAATGTTTTACTCGTTGCGCAATTATAAAATGCACAATTCCAGACAAATACGAACAAGGTCTCGCCTATTGAGGTCGAACCTGAAGGTGATAATGTAATTGCATAGAATGAAATTGAGGGTTTTTTAGCGTAGATACTGTTTTCTGTATAACGGCATCAGCACAAATACGTTTTTTCCTAGTAAGGGAGGCCACGGTTTGCTGAAAGCAGGACCTTGTGGTATTCACGGGCACTAGTCATACAACATCGATGCATCAGAATCTTTACAACTGTTTTGTCGACCAAGGACAGCGTGGTGGATGCGTGAGAAGGTTAAGGAGGGTCTTTCCCATCTGAAGAAAACAACTGCATGCTTAGAAACGTACACATTACGCTCAGCTTTTGGTATAAAAGCCAAAGCGTGACCAAAACGTGTTAAGACCTTCTTCCACGGTTTCAAATGATGATGATGGAACATGGATTTGTCATGTGACCTGCTTCCAGCTCTGCCACTCTGCCTATCACCTTCAAGTGCCTGCTTGAGAACAACCACATCGACAGACGCATCATCCGCTTTGTGCTGCCAGTGGGGGCCACAATCAATATGGACGGCACCGCGCTCTACGAGGCCGTGGCGGCCATCTTCATCGCACAAGTGAATAATTATGAGCTGGACTTTGGACAGATTATCACAATTAGGTAAGACTGGGTACATGGTGATAACGGACATATAATTGTCTGTCTGTGGAGAAGAAAGACCCCAGATCCTAATGGTTTCGTCTTGGAGAGGACAGAGAATCTGACAAAATATGTGATTATAACATAATGGGACGTAATGGTGAGGGCAATTTAACTACTTTAAAAAACAAGATGTATGTGAGTCAGTGGAGAGATGGTTTGCCATTTGTACGAGGAGATCAATGACACTTCCTCTCTCCAAACCCAGCAGGCAGCTGAAATGGCAGCACCTTGTTACAATCATTTTGGTAGACAACCCGAGCTAAGAATCCTTGGAGCTCACATTCCAGAAAATTGTCCTCTGATTATCACACTTTGGGCCTCTAAAACCCTGACAGATGTGAAAATTAGATCATCATTGAGCTTTACTCCATAATTGGTACATTTTGTTACTCCTGGGCAGAGACAGGCCGTGTGTTCCACTGTTTTTATGATAAGAACGTTTATTTATGTTGTCAATTTTGTATTTTGTTTGACATGCAATCAATTACTGATCGAATCTCGGCAAAAATTGTAAAGGAAAAATCTCAACAAAAAAAAATAAACTTGACGCAAATTAATCACATCACGCCACACATTTGGTTTAATTCAGAATTAATAAAAAATATTATGGGATTTACTAGATACACATATATGTAAATGTCACACAGATTATGCCCCATGTGAGCTTCTTAGTCTGATCTGATTTCTGACTAAATCGGTCTGGAAGCTCCCGGGACACACACACACACACACACACACACACACGCAGTCAGACAAAAAAGAAAAAAAGAAAACACAGCACAGAGCAGCGCCCGTGACGTCACCAGCCTACAACTTTCACATATAGGTAAACAAGTCTGCACAGGTCCGGAACAATCAAAAAAATCCCGCCGCTGTGATTTGATGGCATGTCGTAGTGTAATAACATTAAGCAGACCTCTCTTCGTGGCTGCAGTCTGTGCCCATTTCCTCATAATCCCTTGGCGGTAAAACCCATATGACCTGTATTACTCATCTCCCTTGTCACGCCAGAATTATAATGTTCCCGTGCCGTTTGGCTGCTGACCACAGAGCTGCTCCATCTGTATGCTTACCCAACCAAACCCCGCCCAGCCCCCCACCCCCCAACCCCCTGTTCTATACGCCCAGAGGTCCGAGATCTCTGATAGATCCGCCTCTCGATCACTTTTCCCCCGTGAAAAAAGCGCTCTTGACTTTTAAAACGCTGCAACACGACATCATGCATAGTCATTTTCAAGGCAGATTCTGTGTATTCTTTTGGTACTCAGAGAAAATTGCAGAGCTGTTGTCATCAAAATACGGTGCAATTTCAAAGTCCATTGCACTGACGCTGTTATTTGTTCGAGAAAAGTGCTGTTCAAAAGCTCGAAATTTCTGCCTCACAAAATTGAGATGTTTTGTGAGCTGCATGCTTTAAAAAACGAAAATAAAACCATAAAAAAAAAAAAAAAACTAGAAATAAAAATATTTCACTTTATGCATTAACAGTTTAAATGGCAAGGCCGCGTTTTAATGTCTTGGTTTGCAGCTAGTTCTTACCTTTAAATGTTCATTACAAGTTTACAACCTACAAAACAGAAATGCTGAATGAAAAGTGCAATGAATAGCAGTAGTTTTCTGCCTATATCTCTGCATTCCGTTTCTTTAAAATTCATCCAGTTGACTGTCCTCTGCTTTAGAAAGACAAACAACAAACTAAAATGTACTTTGTTCCCTCAGCATCACCGCAACGGCAGCCAGCATCGGTGCAGCCGGGATCCCGCAAGCCGGACTCGTTACCATGGTGATCGTTCTGACCTCCGTGGGTCTGCCTACTGACGACATCACTCTCATCATCGCGGTCGACTGGGCTCTGTAAGTAAGAGTTAATCTGTCGGTTGTTGGCATCCGAAAAGCCGTCATTTCAGGAAGTGCTTTCGTCAGGTCCCGGGTTTTAATCCGCCGCAGGTTTATGGCGACGGCGTCCGTTAGAAATATATGTTTCTTCGTTCACGCTCTTGACGTTTTGCCACGCAGGGATCGATTCAGAACCATGGTCAACGTGATGGGCGACGCTCTGGCCACGGGCATCATGGCTCACATCTGCAGAAAAGACTTTGTCAAAGAAGGGGAGCAGGTGAGGAGACGCGAAGGCCCGAAACGACCGATGATGGTTTCCTTTGAGGCGCCGGAGGGTTGTAAGATGACGCTGTGATCATCACTTGAAGTTTCAAAAATGTACTTCTCTTATAATCCAATCATGAGCTTGGAGTCAGATAATGACAGAAAGTCTCGCCAAAGAACAACAAAAGCTTCAAAAAGTCTCTCTTCAATTCATAAAGACACATGGGGCAAAAAAAAGGACCTGCTGGCGGGTTCACGCACATTTACTCATTAGTGCATCAGAATTGATGCTGTAATGGTTCTTATAGTATTATTGTTTACATAAAACAGGCACGGAGAGTCGGAATAACTTCCGCTGCAGCTAGCCCACACACACACACAC
>CAESWR010001193.1:293525-304398 GCA_903171835.1 Mullus surmuletus
CTTTTCTCCTTCCTGCGAGAAGATGAGAGTATTAACCGTTCTTAGGATTAGTACAAAAAGAAGGTCTTTGTGACAGCGTCGGGCGAATCGACCCACACACTTTAAATTACACGGCTCGAGCGAATAATGTCTTGTATTGAGTGCCTTTTGTTTGAGGGAAACGCGCGTGGTGGCCAGAGACACTCGGCTGCTAACGTACAGACACAAAAGCGAGAGAAATGGTCTGCAGTGATTTGTGCTCGTTTGAAGGATCCATCTCGAGTCCATAAAAAAAAACACGGAATCTGTGAACCTCTGTTACATTTGACATTCAAAAACGCATGAAGAGTTAAATATGTGGCAGAAAGAAAACGGGACCCCGACGGTTTTTCAGGGGAGGAAGGAGCAGAGCTGCGTTGGTGGATATGGGTTTGTGCTGAACTTTGACAGCAAAATAATGGTCCTTCTATTTCCGGCGAGTGAACCAGCAGTGACCAGAAGGGCAGCCGCATATGATCAACTCGTTTGAGGACAATAATAATAGAAAAAGTAGTGAAAGGTGACTTAACTTGTCGACTAGGGCTGTCGCAAAATACCGGTATTGACGGATAATATTGTGTAAATGATCCAGTACGACTTGAAAACAATGTGTTTTAAATCTATCCACAAAGGAATTTGTTTCAGGCAATATTGTAGTTATATCAGATGTTGCACCTAGTTGATCCTCATGTGGTTACCTTTTAACTAGCTATTGTTGAGCGTAATTGCCCTTTTTGTATCATATTGCTCTTAAACCACGTCAAACAGGCATTTTGATCGTAATTAATCTGCTAAAAGAGAAAAAAAGTTGAATTCCATTTCCATTATTATTTCGATTGTTGTTGATATCGTGATAAAATCGTTATCGTGACATTTTTTTGCCCACGATAATCGTGAACTGAACATCTGACATCATGACAGCCCTACTGCGGACAATAGAGAGGCTTTATTTTTACATTTGTAAGAATTCTCTGCACTGTTTCATAAATCCACACATGAACACGTGGGAACCGTCTTTTTCCCCAACTATCATTCGTACCTGGAGATGACGAACACGAATGCATTAATTGGACAAACCCAAGCCGGTATCTTACAACCAGAGTGAGTGATGAAAGTCTTGATGTTGTTATACCTCCTGTAGCTGTTTCTCCATCTCTTTGAAGACCGGGAAGGCTTTGAACCCCTCCAGATCGCCGGCAGAGCTGGTGGCGACCGCGCGGACGTGTGACCTGCGAGAGAGGCAGAAAGGTGGGTGAGAAATAAATGCTTTGTCCATGTCAGCTTCCACTTTTTAATGGCAATTTCAATGACTCCCTTGGCAGACTTTGACGCCGCGGTACAGTGAGAGACCTTGGGGCTGAACAATGTGTTCCATGGAGGCACATTTGAAAACGGGCGGCTTTTGTCGCGCAAGGTTTCGAGCGGCAGAAGGGCGCCACCTCCACTGTCTCACGGGAGGTGCGAGTCACATCGGGAAGAATGAGATCGGGTTGTGGGTGAAATGAGTTTGCTCTTTGGGGCGGTGGGTGGCTGGCAGTATGCAATGCAGCCACTGAGATCACACAGCTATTCAAAAGTATTTAAAAGAACGTTTGCATCGATGGGTGCATGATCAACAGCCGAGACTGGACTGGACTATCGACGTATCATTCCGTTATTCATTTTTCAAAATAAAACCAAAACTCAAAAACCAAAATATTTTTGTTTGTTTGTGTCCAAAACCAAATTATCCAATATTGTGCACAAAATAAAAAACAATAAAGAACAAAATAGATAACAAGCAATTTGGGTGTTTCATCCCGTTTGGATATTTTCAGGCCGTGTGAACTGAAAGGGAACTTTTATGGGCTTCAGGCGATGTGACCACTTTGTGTACGGCAAAAATCATTAGACCCGACTCGTTTTTTTTTGTGTTTAAAACATTTCGTTTCGGTGTGAAAGTTCAAGTTCCCTGAGAAATCGGAAGAAAAAGAAAAGAGTTGTTATCCGTTTTTTTCATTTTCGTCCTTGAAAGTGGGTGGATGGTTGAAAGAGAGTGGAGTGAAACACAAAGGGAAGAGCAGCGACGATCGTTAATATCAGCACTGTCATCAGCATGTTTTTACGAGATGATAAAGTAGGAATCCGCGATATGAATAATCAGTGGTGCAACATGTCTTTTAGAAGGTTTTTTAATGAGTGTCAGCAGCATGGGGGCGGTTTTAAAACGCCTCACCCAGAACTGCACAAACAAAGTAAAAATGTGTTGGTTTTCTTTGCTTTTCGCTTGCAAATAGACACGCTAGACAAAAGAGCTGCTGGTTACCTGGCCCCCTGCGGGAATCCCATCCTGTAGAGGGTGACCACCACGGCGCCTCCTAAGCCGATGTTGTGCTGCAGGCCCACTTTGGCGCCGGGGACCTGCCTCTTGGCGGCCTCGCCTCGGAGCTGCCAGCACAGCTCTGCACACTGGGCCAGACCTGAGAGAGGGCGGGACACACAGCCATCAATGGCGCTTCTATGAGTGGCTTTAATGCACAGTGCTTTTCACTCGTACTTGGGTATGTTTGTGAAGAAGAGCTCTTACGCCTCTACACTGAGTAGCCAACGCCACGGTTCGTTACGTCCCTTTTTATCCAAGTCATTCTACGCATCTTTATTATGCTACTCTTACGGAGGGCTAACAGCGTGATACATTCTTCTGAAATAACAAATTTGCTTTGACCTTTGAATAGGTTGCTTTGACCTCGACTAGAATAGGTCAGAATTCTCCTAAACGTATCTAAACTACATGTTTTTGGGTGTTTTCTTTTAAGATATTGTCAGATTCAAATCGATATAATTGCAAGAGTGATTAAAAAAAGAATAGCAACAGAATAAAATAACATTTTAGAACAGGCACCTCATGTGCTCACTTTTTTTAAGTATATTTTTGTCCGTCTGGTTGAAGTTATGCACTGAAGACAAATAAATCAGATATTACAGTTACTCACTACTTAAGTATTTTTTTCACGCGCTGTGAGAGAATAACATCTCTGATGCAACGGGGGGGAATGTATTCATACGCGCACACACAAACAGAATTTATAACGGTTAATAACACATTAACATAAAAGGTCAGTCCGGGGGGCCGCACACCTCCGCTGACACATACGGCTGCATGTACTTTCCATTACTGTTAGAAACATGATGTCTTTCATATTCCTTCATTCATGTATCACAAACCTATTCTGCAATATCAAAGAAAGTGAGGGATAAAAGACGGTTTCTGCAACAAGCAAGAGTCTACTGGATGTACAGCTTAAAAGGGATATTCCACCCAAAAAGCCATTCATCTTATTAACAAGCACCGGTTTTCTCTGCAACAAATCACGTTTCCTTTGTGGTGTTTCATGTTTCCGCCCATTGACATGGAGCCTCCTATATGTCCTTTGTAGTTCTCCAGCTCCTGGTTGAGCACGACACGTACAATTCCACATCAGGCTCATTGATCTGAGACTTGTCAGCGAAGTGAATATGAGCTCCTCTATGACTTCAAAACAAACCGAGTTTGATCAGTTTGAGGTTGAGTTCATATTTTCAAATGTGGGTCCATGACAATTCCATGAAACATGAGCCTTGGGAAAGCAGCCAAGGGACGTGCATTCATGCGCCTTGAACAGTAAATTTGAGAAAGAGAGCAAACCCTGCATCCCAGTTTTGCTAGCCAATCTTTGACTATTTATAGGTCATTTGTTGCAAAAAAAATGTAGTAAACAACTTAACTGTATCCTCTGATAATTGCAGGTTTTCATGTTCCATTATTCCATCTTTTCACTGATTGCTTTTAGTCCGTCATCATTCCTTGTTGTATGTTCAGTTGAACTGAACTGTGCACTACCTGCTTTGGTTCACTCATGTACATTTCTGTGCGGTTGTGTGCGTGCGTGCATGTTTCATTGCTTGTTTTTAAGGCCCTGAGAAAGACAGATCTTCCGATAACTCAGCAACAACAGGGATTCACAGTATACGCGGCTTCTCAAACACCTACAGCCATAATAATTCCCACAACGAAGCCAATAAACCCAATGTAAAACAGAATTTTGTCATTACGAGTGGTGACAAATTGACTCCTAATCTGACAACTCGCGCCCTAATCTTGCCAGGGTCAGTTCCTCCAGCAGCGTTATCGCTAAGCATGTCATCCCATCTGCTAAATAAGCTTTTGCATTTCTCAATTATCCCAATAAGCTGAGGGACTTAGGCGCAGAGGCCTCCTCATGCCGCGTCTTTCACCTTCTGCAGCGCTCTCCTAATCTTCTCCATGTGGATCTCAGCGCATGGAAGCGATTGTGCCCAAATTCCGGTTCGAAAAGTAGCGCTCACCTCGACGCCTCTGATGTTTTTTTTGATGCATTATTCACAGGCAACTATTACATTCCTCTGAAGAGTAAATTCAAGTGCCTGGCGGCGGTAATGGATTATCAAAAGCCTTTTCATTTCCAGACAGTAAATAAAGGTTGGGAATTTTAGACGGGAGAGTAAAAGGCAGAGCAGCGTGCAGGCTTTGGGGTCTCGGGGGGTCATGTCAGCACAAGACAAAGACAGGCTCCTTAGCTGGACCACACGTCCTTCCTCGGGGGGCGATCGATAAGCTGTCAAGGAGTAGAGCTCGCTGCCAGAGCGAAGAGGTCAGCGTTTTACAACCAAGATTATGGGCGACACCGTGGCTCAGACGACGCTTAGCCGACTGGGTCACTCGCACACTGGGTGAGTGACCCCGGGGTGAGGGGAGTTTTGATGAAACAGCTGGGGAGGAAAGTTGCATCAAAAATAATGACGAATTTCGAATGATTTTGGGGAGCTTTTGGGATTTAAAGCGGAGGTGGCGCAGAGTGGTTTAAAACAAAAAAAACCCCCAAAAACAGGCAAACACAGCCGTGTTCAATCGCACTATCGCACACACAAGTTGGTTTCACTCCTCATGGGATCTGAAAACCATCCCAGACTAACTTTGATCCACAAAGATCTGGCGCCGCTGAAGCAGCCGGCACCCGCTCTTTGCTCCATCTCGTCCCTCTAAGGGTTTAAAATGTGGAGAGATTAGAGGGGAGGCTTGCCAGAGCCACAGCCGGCGGCCCTCACATGCAGGCTTACGATCATATTTACCCAGATACAATCGAGGTGGCCATCGCTGTGAGACACATGCCACCTGCTGGTCACTTTGGGAATGGTTTGGCAGAGCTTGGTGTTTGTCTCGCACAGCAGGAGGGTTTGCCAAAAAGATTTTCTGCCAGATGTCTGTCTGAGAGAACGCCAGGCAGAAGCCTTTCCTGCATGTACTAAACATTGTGAAATTGTTGTTTTTTTACAAGACACTGTAAGACTCACCCTCATCATTCTGTTCACACAAACGCTCCTTTTATTCCACATTATGTTCATGTCTCTTTTTGAGGAGCAAATTTGCTTGATGCTAATTCTGACACTCCAAACAAACTAAAAATCCACATCTCTTGTGGAACCATCTTACAAGTGAAGCAGAGAACCCGTGTAGATACCTGTTGCACCCAGAGGATGCCCTTTGGAGATGAGACCTCCACTGGGGTTGATCACGAACTTGCCACCGTACGTGTTGTCTCCTCTGTCAATCAGGTCCCCGGCTTTGCCTGCGCAAACAAAAAAGAGCTAAAAGCACCTGAACTAACCTGTATTATCAGACTGTAGAATTATCTATAAAAAAAAAGATGAAAAGAGGAGAGAAAATGTCACCCTCTGGACAGAGTCCCAGAGCCTCGTAGGTGATGAGCTCGTTGGCTGAGAAACAGTCGTGCAGCTCCACCACGTTAACATCATTTGGCGTCAGACCCGCAGCTTCAAAACACTTTTTGGCGGCCAGCTGAGTCATGTCGTATCCCACCTGAACACAGGTTTGTTTTTGTTTTTGTCATTTAGAAATCAACCGGACT
Organism: Mullus surmuletus; assembly: GCA_903171835.1. NCBI lineage: Eukaryota > Metazoa > Chordata > Actinopteri > Syngnathiformes > Mullidae > Mullus > Mullus surmuletus. Next base: position 299,468 of record CAESWR010001193.1, read on the forward strand.
ATGACAGAAATACAATATGTCACTGCAGCAGCGATGCTGACAAAAACCCATGTTTCTCACCATCTTCATGCAGCTGTTTGCGTCAAAAGTTGACGCCAGATCCGTCACCATCTCTTGAGCCACGATCTCCACCGCCTGGTTCTCCAGACCGTGACTCCTGACGAAGTCCTCGCTCGCCAACACTGCAGCCCCGGCACCGTCTGATGTCGGGCTGATGGCGAAGGAGCGTCAAACAGGCACGACAGGAATGTGGATTTATTCATTCAAATGGAAGAGAAGATATGCAGGTTTCTTACCAACACTGCAAGAGGGTGAGGAATTCAAAGACCTTCCTGGAGTTCATCACCTCCTCCAAAGTATAATCATCCTGGAACTGGGAGTAACTGCAGTACAACACATAAATTATTCATCCGAGAGGAAGCACAACTGCAAAGCAACAGTGTCTTTTCAGAGTGATCGGCATCGTACGGGTTGTTCGTGGAATGTTTGTGGTTCTTCAAGGCGATCTTGGCAAAGTGTTCCGGCTTCGTTCCTGGAAGAGATTCGAAGATTGACGTAAAGCTGCATTAGATGATGTCGACCAAACGCACTGTTACGACACAACCGCAACATTTAGACCAATTAACGCCTACCATATTTCTCCATGTGCTCCCTGCCTGCGTTGCCAAACATCTGGGCTGCTGCAGGTGCCGCCACCATCCCATAACAGTTGATCATCACCTCCATGTGCTTGTCCATGGGATTGGTCCTGTCCATAAACTACAAGGAAGGGATTTTTTTTTTGTGTAGATTTCCATTCATGTATTTCATGCTTTCCGCTCTTTCAAAATTCCCGTATCCATTCCAAATTGGGAAGCATTAACAAATTTGCGATGTGAATTCAGAGCAAGTGGAGATGTAAAATTGTGTAAATGCGAGATTCCTGCTAGTGTGTTAAAAGGCAGAGTGTCAGAAATAATGACCCACGGTACAGAATAAGTGCTTTCAAAGGATGGGCACCATTAACACCCTCAGAAAATCACCTCTAAGTGACACGCCGACATAAGGGCTGAGACATGTCATGTAATGCAGGCAATTATACTGCATTACCAGCTTGGCTCTTTCGCGCCTTTCAAAGTACAACGACCATAATGATAGGATGTGCGAGTTGTGTCCGCTGAAACCTCCAGCGCGTGGTGTCAATGCGATATTTTTTTTCAATTCCTCCTGCTGGAGCAAGACCACATTGTTTATACCTTTGAGGAGAGAGAACCCCTCTCCATCCTCTCGAACCCCAGTGCCAGCGCACACTGAGCGAGACCTGCGAAAAGGAGATGAGTCTTAAGAAGTGGAAGTATCACCTCTAAATATTACCGATTACATAAGAACGCCTCGGCTTTTATGAACATAATGTAATGTAGTAAAACTTCTATCCCCTTCTTTTCCGCATCAAGATTATGGCCGGTTTTGTGACGGTGACAGCCTCGTGCTGGACTCACCTCCCTGCACCAGCTGGCGAGCCATGAAGAGGGCGGTGGAGCCCGTGGAGCAGTTGTTATTGACGTTGATGATGGGGATCCCAGTCAAGCCCAAGCTGTGGTAAATGGCCCGCTGCCCACATGTGGAGTCCCCTGAGAGAGGAAGGCAAGAGGATGGGAATCTTGTATTCAATCAGGTAAACACAGCCAAGAAAGCTGGATTAAAGCCTCCTCTCTTACCATAGACGTATCCCACACAGGCCTGTTCAACAGCAGAATATGGGATTCCTGCATCTGCCAGGGCCTTCTGACCTATTGGGGGGGGGGGGGAGAGAGAACAGCATGTAGACACCGCTATCATTACCCCATTGGACTTGTTACACAACACTGGCCATTTCAGCAAGATTCAGGGCACGATAATGCTTGAATGGCGGAGCAATATCGATACCCGCTGACGATAAGCACACCTGCTTCTTTGGCCATGTCAGGATAATCGCTGCCGTCTCTCGCCCCGGGTTTGTCGAACTGCAAGAAAACAGATTAAAAAAAGTGTCACTCAGGAATCATGTTTTCACTCTTTCTATGAATAATCAAAGGAGAAATACGTGAGATAAAACTTCACCAAGATCACACGACTCACACATTAATTCTAGCCTTGAATTTTCTTTGTATTTTATCATTTCTTTTTCTGTGTGACATTTATTCATCTTGATGGGTTTTTTTTCCTGAATGTCTAAATTAATGTGTCTGAATAAAAAGGAAAATAACGGTTGTTGAAGGGAAATATAGGGACACGTTTACAAAGACCTGAGTCATGTCGTGACCTCTCACACACTTATGAATATGAACTCTGGACCGGATCACCAAAATAAAATAAAAAAAAATTTAAAATAAAAAAAAACCTGCAAAGATGTTTAGTTTTTAAGTCAAATCTTTAAAATAATAACAAAAACATCAATAGCAACGACGCTGCTACGTTTGTTTAGCTTGTGTCTTGTGTTTACAGTCCCGATCAGCTGGTGTTTACGTCACTGCAGTCCAAAAAGCTGCTGAAACAACACGAGCAGCACCAGAAACGTAAAATATTAGTATTTATAAGGTTTCCCACTGGTGAAATCTTCATTTAGAGCCAATAAAGCACTCATCTGTGTTAGCCTGCAGGCTTGCATAAGCTACTGCACGCAGTGTCGTGGCTTGAGATTGCCACAAATCCACGGAATCTTACCTTCGTCATGCCCACGCCGATGACGAACACCCTGTTTTTCTTTGCAGGAGCCATGATCTCTAAACTCTGGTGCAGCTGCTGCTTCACACACGGAAACACACGGAAACACAAAAAGGCTTCTGCTTAGAGCAATGACAGCGGTGTGCTGCGAAGATCGTCTGTGGAGAAGACGATGCTTCACTCTACGGGGGTAAATTGAAACCATGACGGAAGTCGTCCGCGACGATTTTCGGTGCATGGAACTACAAACAGAGTGAGACTTCACCTTATTCCCCAGTCGCCCTTATTGACAGCGACTCAAACTCAATAGATGTAAAACTTTTCACACATGTATTCTTAACAAAAGCCCTGTTTTTTTGTTTTGTTTTGAGTCTTTTTATAGAGACAACACATTTTTATATCCCTGATTAGAAAAAAGATATGTGACAGATGAACACGATACTATTTTTTTAAATAATAATAAAATCAGACAGGAAGTCTAAAACAAAGTGAAGTTTTATATGGAATACAAACCTGTTTTCTGAAGAAAAGGGACGTTTGAACAACCATCGAGCAACTGCCTGAGTTCATTAGTTTGTGTTCAAATTATTTCCGAAGATCTTTAGCAAATGTGAATTCTCCTACAGCCACAAACCCTGCAAGGACTCGCTGAAAAACAAACTATTTAGAAGCAAAAAAACACAACAAAAACACCACACATAAAAATGTTCACCTTCTCAGTTTTATTGAGCCAATTTAAAAAAAAAAATCACATCCATGGCATAATTCGGGAAGGAAACCAGCTCCAAACTCCATTTGGTGTTGGAAGTATCCTCGTTACCATGGAAACAGGACATGAGGGCACCCAATCTGTCCAAAATGTTCATTCAGCCACACCAAATGACATCAGCATTTGATGAACTTGTGTGTGACGTCATATATTCCAACCGACTCGTTGACTTTCTCATCATAGTCTGTCCAGTCCTTGAAAGAATACAAAAGTTGCAAACAAGATCCAATACTGTAAATACATACTGTTAAACATGGTTATCATTACTGAACATACTATTATGTGTGTATGTATAAAAAATATTGAGAAAAGACTTATTTTGATGGAATACATCACATCCACCACACTTACTTTCTCAAGTAAACTGACTTCAGGAAATTGTGTTCCAGACTCTGCACCTTGAGCAGCAAAGCCAGCCTGGGAAGGAGTAGGGGGGAGAAAGAAGAAGGGAAGGACTGAGCAGACACATTACATTCTCACACTGTCATACTGATGAATAATACATGTTTTATTGTCACAGAAGCTAATCAACTCCGCACACAACACAGGTGCAAGTGATCCACTCACTGATTTGACCAGCATGTCAGCTGTGGGAAAAAGAGACAGCACACATAAAGGTACCCAATGCAAAACAAACACAAGGTTCTCACTTGTGGCTGGAAATCGATGGGCTCCAGACCTCGACACTCAAACTGCACCATTGTCTTGAAGGTTTCACTGTCCTCCACCTGCAACCATCAGGCACACCGTTACTCCACATACAGATGCACGCAAACAGTGGAGCTATGGAGTTACTAGCTCACATTGTATGGTGTGATGGTGTCTCCGAGGATATCTGTAAGGAAATATTATAAATAATCCAAGTCAGAGAAGAGAAAACGTCACGCTCATGAGTCAAATGCCAGTCCTGAGCTTACCGATTGAATTCTCCCTGCTGCAAAGTTTACACTTCTGCACCATGCTGGCACTGCCTCTCCCTCCTTTCAGTGGAACACTCTCCTAACAACACATTATAAAACACATGTGGGTCATGTTTAACTACAAATCTTTACATAAATGTGGAAATTCTAAAGGATAGAATGTATCCCCTTACCGCCAGGGTTATATACTGCCATTTGTCTGGAACCTCTCCACAGTTTCCACACTTCAGCTAGGAATCAACAAATATGTAACAAAGAGGAAGAGGTGTCATTAGAGAGAGCTATGGTGAAAACGAAGGCATCATTTACATGCAATAGATAGACAGACAGACAGAAGGATATATAGAACAGACAGGAGTGCACATAGATAGACAGATAGATAGAACAGACAGGAGTGCACATAGATAGATAGACAGACAGAAAGGAGTGCACATAGATAGACAGACAGACAGACAGACAGATATATAGAACAGACAGGAGTGCATAGACAGACAGACAGGAGTGCACATAGATAGATAGACAGACAGAAAGACAGACAGATATATAGAACAGACAGGAGT
>CAESWR010001194.1:33790-44970 GCA_903171835.1 Mullus surmuletus
ACACCATGTGACGGCAGGGTTTTTTAATAGACCTCGTATGGCCGAGTTTGAAAGGCGCTCTTGTCCGTTAAATGTAGTAATAACTGCGTCCCGTCCTCCCGAGGCGAGTCCCGCCGCATTTAACCAAGACGGCATGTTGACTAGAAGAGAAAAAGGGAAAGAAAACTGCAGATTTCGGGGCCCGAGAGCAGCCGAAGCCCACGTGGTTCATCCATTAAAGATGAGCTTCTTTTTTTTAATGACTTCCTTGTTTGACGTCACTTCAGCTCAAACGTCAGCATTAGTCATCGGTGGATCCGGCTGCCACCGGGGTCGCCGGCCCCGGCTGGGAGACGGAATGTGCCGCCGTCGCTTCAATTAATAATGAAAGTTTCAGCTGATCCGGAGCTTCGGGTCGCTTTGCTCGCCGCCGAGCCGCCATGTGACCCGATCAGAGCAGCTGTCGCAGTAAAAGTGGAGGACGGAGGATGGCGAGCTTTCTCTGACAAGGTCAAAACGTGAACTTTGAACCGCAATATTCGACTCATATATTTCTGCACAAGAAGATTCTGACATGACTGATGATCAGTGTTGATCGTCCGTGATGGTGACGTCACGACGGTGGTGCCTTTCTTCACGATAAACTGTTAATCGCATCAGAATCTATTAGTAAATTCCCCAAAGAAGTGTGAAATGATGAGGAAAATAAGTCAGAAAATGGTGTGAATGTGTTCTAGCTTTTTTATTTCTATGTGACGTCCATTTGTCACACAACTAAGGCTCAAACAAAGTGGATTTTTCCCCTTTGCAGACCACATTCAGGGGGAAGTCATCAATCTGTTAGCTGATCCCTCACAATCTTCATTTATCTACGACATTGAGGACTTTGATATCGGTCGTGAATGACAGGAACGGAAACTTGCTCATTTAATCTACATATTCACACTCCGGCTCTAGGTTTTTCGCCCGCCTGTGTTGACAGCATCATTCTCGGCTTCTGTGTGTGATTTAGCGCCATCACACACTGTCGCCCTCGTCGCTGAGAAATCGGGGAGTCCTCTGTGTGTGTGTGTGTGTGTGTGTGTGTGTGTGCTGAGTAATGCCGGAGCACTGGGTGTCAGTTACAAAAGAAATCCACCCGTTTCAAGCTCTTTTTTTTTCCACTCAGCACAATGGCCGCTCACCAGACCGCGAGTAATCGTATTACACACACGCCGTCATGAGCACATATGCCGGCTCACGGGCACACGCTGGGACAAATCTGTCCCATTAGCTGTCTCTTTTCCCCCCCTGACAGCAAACACACACACACACACAGAGCTGCTGAAAGTGTTTCCTATCCGAGGCCTTTTTCCGCCTCTTCTCAACAAGCAGCTGAAGTTTTTCCTGCATCTCATCCGTCCAGTTCTTCCTGGTTCGATGCCAGATGAAATAGCTGGCTATATTTGAAGCTTTGTTTCTTGTTTAAAAGTTTTCCAGATGCGTCAGAGCGCCTGCGCGTGTGTGTGCGTGTGTATGTGTGTCAGGGTGATCGTGACTCAAACTTGTGTGCTCCTCACAAATGCAACACAGGTTACGATGACCTGTGGTGTGTTTGCGTCCCAGGTGATGCTGATGTGTTCCAGTGTGTGTGTGTGTGTCATTGAGAGCCACTCAGACCGAACCTCCAGTGTGTGTGTAGAAGGTGTTAATAGCCGTCTGTCCTCCTCCTCCTCCGCCGGTTGGCCTGCGAGGAAGAGGTCTTCTGAAGGAGAAGTCGGCTCCTCTCGGCCGCTCGGGGAAAACAACAGCGGACAGGTTGAGCTGTCGGCATTGTTTCCATGGAAATGCGCGGGGAAGTGTCTCCACGGGCGGGCGGCCGGGGACAAAGCTGCACAAGGTGTCGGGTGCCGCCCTGGGATTTACAAAACAATGAGCGCTCACATGGGCGCCCATTAAGGAAGCGGAGAAGAAAAATGCCTGAGGAGACTCCACCGGGAGCTCATCGACTGGAAGTCAGCGCGGACAAAGAGTGTCTCTGAGTGCGATGGGCCCCTCTGGAGACCCCGACTTTTTTCCCTTCCGAGGGCAAATGCCTGATAATCAGAGGACGGGGCGGACTCGGGCTCACACGGAGGCAGCTTTAGGAGACGAATTAGTCATAAATCATCTGGCTTTTGCAGCAAAGTTTTACGATGTTGTTGCCCCAAATGGACAAAGGCGCCTTCTGCCGAACCGCACGGGATGTCAATCAGTCACACACACACACGCACACACACACACACGTGCCAGTCAGCTCTTTGAGATGGGCCATTAGTAGTGGCCATGTCTTTGACTTCATGTCAAGCCTCTGAATACCATCACACCACCAAATTAGGTGGCACCGATAAGTAAAGCAGCTTGGCATGGAGATAAAACAAATACCTGTTTGGCTGGTGGCCAATCAAAATGGCTCGTAAATCATCTGCCTGAGCCTCTTCCTGGCAAATAAAAATTACTCAAGCAATTAAACGAATAAATAAACGGGTTTGTATTGGCAGGAATCCGGCGATACCACAGGCTTTCCAATACAGGGGCGTGGATACAATATATTGTGATATACTGGATACTATAAGCAAGGCGATATATTGCAATTTTTCCCCTAAAATAAAATGTCACAGTATAAAGAGCACGCAATGTTGTATGCATTAACAAATGGATTTGATTGTTTTATTATGCTTAAACATATGAAATTATAAATAAATTGAATTAAGTAAAAAGTGCATACAGTGAGGAACCACTGTCACCAAGCAAACAGCTGATGTATATGGATTCAGTGTTTGGGTAAAATCGATACCTTATCCTGCCAAGAAATAATATGATATATTGGTGTATCAACCACAAAAATGGCTCCCACAGGCACTAATCAATATTTTACAGTAAATATCGGTGTCATTTTTTACTCCATTGTAACTGTATGCCTTTTCTTTCCTCTGTGGTCTGGCAGAGCAGCGATGGCGCCCCCTGTCCTCCAGGCCTACAGGAGGCGCTGGTGGATGGCGGTAACGGCGGTGATCGAGAACCTGCTGTGTTCGGCCGTGCTGCTGGGCTGGGGCTCCCTGCTCATCATGCTGAAGAGGGAAGGATTCTACTCGCACCTGTGCTCAGGTAGCCACGGCAGCAGAGGCGACGGCGGCCCCCCGATACGGCGCCCCCTACAGCTTTAGACATTGGGTTGCACAACCAAAATGGCGCATGTGGTTCTCTGAAGCATTGGTTCTTCATTAATGGTTCATTAGCGGTTCTACCCACAGATTGTTTTGACTAAAGTTGCATTCTGACACTTTTTACCAGCCCAAGTAGTAGGGCCGGGTATCGATGCTCGATACCTTTCAGTAACAAGTAGTATTTAAACTGTGCCTGTCAATGATACCTGCGTTTGGTTGTTGTTGTACCAGATTTAGAAAAAAAGACTGTGTGTATGGTTTTACTCACAGCCAATCACTGCGAGCGTAATTTGAGCACTTTAAAAATGTGTTTGTGTAAAAATCTTTTGAATGGGGAGGAGCGGTGACATTTACACAACTGATTCATTTCTATTATCAAATGAAGTACTCGATTGGTATCGTTTTAAGAGTACTAGTACTGGTACTGGTCTCCAAAGTTTTTAAACAATACCCAGGCCTACCAAGTTATGTGTAAGATATTACTTTAAGCACAGTGTTGTTTTCACGATTTTCCCATTGAGCCAGGATTTGTTTTTTTATAGTATTTTTTAAAGAAAACTCTTGATTTCTTGCACAGCCTTCGCCGGAATGGACGAAATTTGCAACAAAAAAAGAGCAAAAAGTGATTTTTATATTCAACCGCACTTATTCTCAGTCAGAATCACAGTATTTAAGTGTTGGTGAATGCAGCGGCCGCATTTAGAAAAAGGAAAAACAGAACCAGAATCAAAGAGCAATGACATTTTAGTCCACTTCAGGAATGTATATTTGTACATGCAGATCCCATAATAACTACTTCAAAAAGGACAGGAAAATACATGCAATCCCTCTGCCTCCCGCAGAGAACGACTCGGTGGTGGTGACTCTGGGCAACTCCAGCGACGGCGAGGTGGAGGAGAGGCTGAGCTGCGTGGACCAGGAGGAGATGCTGAATCTGGGCTTCACCATCGGCTCCTTCCTGCTCAGCGCCACCACGCTCCCCCTCGGGATCCTGATGGACAAGTTTGGGCCGCGCCCACTAAGGCTGGTGGGCAGGTATGTCTCAGTATTTATCATTTGCTAAGCATTCTTCGATTGGGAGGAGGACCATGTGGGTTTTTTTTTGTCTCTGTAGTGAGTGAAGGAACCCTAAAGTGGGTGTGGCTCCACGAGTGTGCGTACTAAAGAATGTTTTGGCAGCATTTGTTGGCAGCAGTGACACGTCCTTCCAGTAGCTGCAGTTACGCACAATGTAACAGGCAGCAGTTGGATTTGATGAGAATATGACAGCTGAATGTAAACACAAGTCTAGGACCTTTTTTTGAGGTTGCACAACTTTGAATTTATGTTTCGGTTGCCTTTTTTTCCCCCCACATTGAATCATGCCGCCGCACTGCTGCCTGTGCTCCGCTCACATTCATCACTGCAAACTTTCGCTCCACGCTCTTGCGGTTGCGTGACTCAAAAGTCAGCCCTGCGGTGGTTTTTGCTTTCTAACTTGCTGGTTTTGCTTCCTCATTTGTATGGATTTTGATGATTCGCGGCTGATATCATTTCATCTCCACACATGATTTTGCGCTTTTTCCCGCAGCTCGTGTTTTGGTTTGTCCTGCATCATTATGGCCTCGTCCTCCTATGACCCCACGTGTGAGTACGAATACAGACAGCAGACGTCAGCAGCTACACAAATACCTGCATCCAGACTGTAAAACTCCATTCAGTTGTTATGTGACTGCAGAGACACGTCTGCTGATGTAACCTGACACCTTTTCTCACCTGTGAACATACAACATTAGGAAATGTCGGCGTGTTACTGAAAAATGCCTTTGAGGAAGTTGAATTGTATGATGCCATCTGCTACTACATTTAGTCTTTAAAGGGATAGTTCAGATTTTTAGACATGAATTTGTATGAGATCCTAACCATCGGTGTCGCTCATCAGTAGTGACTTTTCCCCCACTGCGTCCCGTGAGAGGAGTTCTGGCCCAGTTTCGGTGTTGCAGAAAGTAGTTCCGTCTAGTTGCTGAGGTCACATGGATAAAGCGTTTTGCTCCTATCTTGCTCACATGAACGCATATTGTTTGTTGGAGCAAAATGCTTTATCCGTGTGACCACAGCAACTAGACGGAACTACTTTCTTTATCACTGACACGGGGGCCGGAACTCCGCTCACGGGACACAGTGGGGGAAAAGCGATTGCTGAAGAACAACACTGATGTTGAGGATCTCATACAAATTCATGTAAAAAAAACCCAGAAATATCCCTTTAACACTTCCTCTGCTCTTCCTCTTCTTCAGTGCTGTCCGCTCTCATCTTCCTGGCCCTTTCCCTGAACGGCTTTGGAGGCATCTGCTTGACCTTCACCTCTCTCACGGTGAGACACACATACACACACACACACACACACACCAACCAGGGGCGGGGAAAGACTCAGACTATCACAAACAGTATATAATGTAGAAATAACACGATAAACATGAATTCATCCTTTCTAACGTTGGAATGCAGGAATGCATGCAACAGTGACAAATGTGGCCACTAAGGGAACTGCAGGCGCTGCCGTCATTTTTACGTTTACGCTTTTTGTTGTTCAAAAAGAAAGAATGAAAATCAGAGAAAAAGAAAGAAAGAAGTGACTTGGCCAAATAATGACATTATTTTGCTATTGTTTTAAGATTTTGGTTTTGTATTGTTAGCTTATTAGCTGCAACGAGTTGTCACGTTAGCTCATGTTTCCAGCCGTGGGAATTTAGTTCTTCAACATTTTCTTAAGAATCCACATGCTGCCATTTTTTAGTAATAGTGAAGGTTCAAAATAATTGGAACTCCAACTAAAACGCATACGCTGAGTGCAAACACTATATTTGGCACCTTTAGCAGATTTCCAGTACCATTTTTTTCCCATTCCTGCTCGTCTCCAACTCCATTTTGTTGAGCTGAGCTGCTCAGACACACAGAAGGGTCTAATTGTCGAGCCGTGGGCCGGACAAGAATTAGATTAGATGGTGATTTGGTGCAGAGACAGAGACGGCTTTTGCCAAGTACAAGAAAGGACGGTTTTCAGCAGTTTTTGCCAAATTCTATGATAAGCGGACCTTGGAGGAGATGGAGCTCCTGCTTCATTGTTGCTCTCCGACAGCAGAAGCCGCCTGGCACTCTCCCGCCGGTGCTGCCGGAGAAGAATCCTCCTCGCTCTGCGGTTACATAACTCACATTCTGAGAAAGCGCTAATGTGAGGTTGTGTCGGAGCGAAAGTGCAGGATCCCTTTTTTGGTAGCCGCGCCGCGCCGTGTTTGTCTCAGCTGAGGAAACAGTGTGTGTGTTTGGCGACTGGGAGCCATGTTTGTTTACACACGCGTCAGGCATGTGTGTTAGCGTGTGATGTGTCAGCTGGTGCCAGCGCTATCGAGTGTGTGTTATTGTTGCCGTCGGCTCTTTCGCCACTTTTATTTTTTTGCGCACATGTTTTCGGTGAAACTTTTTTTCCCCCCACTTGTGTTTCCACCAATGACGGCCCGCGCTTGACCACACACCCCCCGCCAGAGCTCCGCCCACTCACCTCTGCTTTAAACTTCCAAGGCCATGCTTCCCCCCCCCGGCCCCCTCTGTTCCCTCACGCTTCCTCCTTGCCTCCTTTCCTTCCTTCCTCCCTCCTCCCTTCTCCGCTCCGCCGTCCCGCGCAGCCGTCTGCAAATAAAATCCATGCCGGGCCTTTTCAACTCGGCATGACTGTGCACACATGTGGATGTACAAACGCTGCTATGTACACACGGGGCGACGGACATGAAACAGATGTTGAGATAAAGACGGGGATGTGGAACCCTCTCCTTTGGCCTCTCCTGCCTGCGCCCGGTGCGGGGATTCGCCTCGACCTCGGCCTCAGCGCCGCGCAGCGTTCTTAGAAAACCTCAATCCAAACACTTGTCTTCTTTAATCCAACAATAAACTACATGTCACTACATTTCTAATCAGTTACACATTAGACTGGTGTTTAAAAGGTCATTTAAGATCATATGACTTTCAATCATTCCATTCCAATCATTCCAATCAATTATCAAGATGATGAAAAGGAGAAGTTGTCAAGCTTGATTTTGATCCGCAAGATTTATGAATTAAAAATCCATCACAGTTTTACAGTGTAAACAGTTTGGACGTAAAGATGACATCGCATTAGGACGTATTTATGTGCTGAGAGTGTGTGTTTGCCTCCTCTGTCACTCAGCATGAATGAAAGCATGCTTGTTATATCCCACTGATCACACACACGCGCGTGCGCACGCACACACACACACACACAATATTAATTGGCACATGTGAGTAATGTACAACTGTCCTCGCTGTCCCAGTTTGACCCGTGTCCTTCCCTTACCCCGGACCGGCACACCGACCTCCACTGTGCTGTTGTTCAGGAGAGCTGCACACACACACACACACACACACACACACACACACACACACACACACACACACACACGCGCGTCATATCAACATTCTGAACTGTGAATGTGAACTGTAATGTGCTTGAGAGAGTTCAGGTTACCGAACACCTCTGCTTGCCGGTTCCCAGTGTTCCCTGCCGTCCCACTACAGAGATTCCCGCGTGACGAGACGTCAACCGGAGTGATTAACAACCGATTTGAGGACTCAAAGTGTTTTGGCAGCCGTCAGACGAGCATCCGACCGCTCGCTGATGAAATATGGCAGCAGCGTGAGCTCAGGCGAGGTGATGTTGCTGTTATTAATATCGAGGGGACGCCTGTGAATGAGAGCGAGGGAGGCGCCACCATTACATCAGGTTTAATCAGAGCCGAGTCGACACACACACCCCGGCCGCTCCCTCTTTTAACCACTGACGTCCAGCAAACTGCTCCCGCCAGACGTGTTTGATCAAGTTTAAAATTAGGGATGGGGGGGGCCTCGTTGGGCGGAGTTTTAAAAACAGTTTGCTTTAAAAAGCCCGTCTTTCCTTATTGCATAAAAGTTTTGGGTTGGCTCTGCAGCTCCACAATATCACTTTGGAAAACATCCAACCTGTTGTAACAATTAAAGCTAAATCTCTAATCTCATTCCGCTAGGCAAAGTTGATATGAGGCCACTGTGGGGGGAAAATAAATGTCTGGTTTTTGGCGCTTTGTCGGAAACAAAAAAAACAAAACGCTCCCATCAGCCCAGTGTGTGTCCGTCCTCCACGTGTCACCGCAGGAACGTGGACGTTCCTCCCTGACGGAATCACCCTGCTGGCATTCCGCTTGGTTACACACCTGTGAGAGAAACGCTCCATCACTCTGCTAAGCTGTCAGCAGGCGGGCGGGTGGGGGGGCTCTCTGGGGGGCAACAGGAAGGACGGCGGGAAGTGTCCAGGCTTCCACGCCGCCGAGCCGTGTTAGCGCGCTCGCAGCTGGACGAGGACGTACAGTGAGGACGGGAGGGAGGAGAAGCCGGCGCTAATCAGCTGTGGTTTTGGGTTTCCTGCTGTGAGGGGCCGGCGGCTGCAGCTGGAGCTCAGGAGGGGGGGCTCAGTCAAGCGCCCCAACCCTTTTTTTTTTTTCTCAGAAACCTCAGCCCTCATTAAGCTACTACTTGGCCCGGTACCGGCCCGCGATTAAACTCTTAATTAATTAAACCCGGTGCCAAAGCCTTACAGCAGCCGAGCGAGTGAGCACGGCGGGAGGCGAGCCGGCGCCGATTAGAGGCGACGAGCGAAACGGGCCAAAGCTCCATTTGTGCGCGACTTTGTGACACCGGTTGACCCCTGTGGGCCACAGCACGCACGCGTGTTCCAGCCGGGCCGGCGCGGGTTAGCATGCGGGACATGTGCTCCGAGGGCCCTCCGAGAGAGAGTGTGTGTGTGTGTGAAATATGCATTTTTACGAGAAGTGCCGGGACACAGATGTGGGAACGTTGCCTGCAGCATCCACGTGTACACAGACGCTCTGAGAAGCAAACATCTCACATGACTGGGATACCTTGAATCTAGCATTAGTTGGAGACGTAACCCCATCCCCCCCCCTCAGTGGGCCCACCCGCATACATTCTACAAACCGGTGAGCCCGGCCGCCGCCGCCAGAAGGACCCGTGAAGTATTTCTCTTCTCAGAACAGATGAATGAGGACGGGTGTTCTCCTGCATGTTTTTCTCATTCCGCCCCGACCAACATCCTCAGGAAAGCCCCCCCCACCCCCAACCCGTGCCCCTCGTATCAGGCTACCACCCGTGGCTGTCGTGTCGGGCCTCCACCTGACCCCGTGACCTCAAGTCCTGCAACGCAAACGTTTCTGCAGACGAGAGGCCAAAAACCACACAAAGAACTTGACTTTCGCATGCCCACATACGCTCAAGCCTCCGCTCTAAATGCAGCTCCAGGAATGTTTGCAAGGGGCAAAAGTTCCTGGAAGTCTTTTTTTTTTTTCTTCTTCTTTTTTTGGGGGAAAAAAGACAGAATTACTCAATTCTTTTAGACAATTTGCGTTGGTTCTTCGGAGCCGCCGCCCACAACGTGCGGGGGATGATGGCAGTGTCGGCTTGGTTGCATGACATGTAAACAGTCCAGTGTTTATTTGAAAGGTGACATTACATCAGCGCGGTGGAGCCAATCAGGTTGAAGTCACATTAATGGAAGTGACTGCAGATTCTACACTCATCACTCTTTCTATATTATTTATGAAGATCTGGGCAGGAAAAGTTCATCTTCCCCCCAAAACTACCCAATTTTAGATGAATTACACATTCTCAGAATATCAGAAATTCACATATGACCAGTCAAATGAGCTCTAACAGTACAAGTTTGTCGAGTCTCTGTTTTATGCATCTGCACTGTTGCTGCCTCGTCTCGTCCAAAATCAGTCATCCAATTAGCAAAAAAACAAGAACAAACGTATTGATCATATAGAAAACGTTGTGCTTAATTATTAATGAGCCCGATTTGTTTAGGTTTTACTGACCGTAGCTAAATGTCACCCGGTCATTGAGATCAGTGTGTGATTAGTGTGTGTGTGTGTGGGGGCACTGACACTGCCGGGTGAACTCTGACCCAGCGGGGAAATTCAGTGACGGCAGCGCAGGTTTGGTTTGGTGGGAGTCCACAGAGAGCGAGGGGGAGCGCGAGGGGGAGAGCGAGGGGGAGAGCGAGGGTGAGAACGGTGAGCCTGTCGGGCCGCACACCTAAAATCCCACACATGTGATCTTATAATCATGATTGACCCACTTAAAATTGGAATCAAAGGACACTGAGTGTGCTGGCACCACAATAGGTCATTGTTGTGTGCGCTAAGCTGCTTACTACTGTAAATAGGTCGACCTGATGTATGCTGTGTTAGTGCCTGGTGCTCGCCACCCTCGCCGTGTGCCATGCGTGACCCCGAGTCGGGTCCACGCAGCCCTCTGAAGTTCATCGACGTTTCTAATCCTCGCTTGAAGAATTTGTTGACACCCGTGGAATAAGGAGAGTGGATGTGCGTCTGCAGTGTAGCTTAGTCTGTCTGTGAGCCACAACTGGGTCATAACATTGGTTCTTCTTTCCTCATGACACCGACGCCAGTGTGGTTTAAACTGCTGGGACCAGTGTGACCCAGTGCACTGGCGACTCCTGCAGACCAGTACATGGCAGCCGGCTGCCCTCTGCTGGACAGACTGGTGTACTGCAGCACACGGGTTGAATTAAATGTGTGGTTATTTCTTCAAAACATCAATAATGTCAGATATTTTGTCCGGAAATAGTTTTATTTTAAAGAGATGCGATTAGTTTAAAGTACAAAATAGTTAAAGTTTGTTATTGAGCAAAATATTTATAGACTGTGTTCGGGAGATGAAGGAGAGTGAAGCTGTGGGTCCTCAACTGCTCAAGAAAATTGATTTATCGGGCTAATATATATATATTTTTTCTTCACAGCTGCCCAACATGTTCGGTGCTCAGAGCTCCACCATCTTGTCTCTGATGATCGGCTCCTACGCCTCCTCTGCTGTGACCTTCCCCGGAGTCAAGGTGACTTCACCGAGCTGCTTCATCTCTTCATGAAAGTGCATCGCCACTTTGCTTA
>CAESWR010001194.1:82202-96799 GCA_903171835.1 Mullus surmuletus
ATGGAAGTGATGAGTAAACGGCGCCCCCTTGTGTCCGCATCGCAAAACTACACTTACTGCAGGAGAAACTGGGAAAAAGAGAAATATGACCAATATGTGTTTATAGTGTATTTTTTATTTGGCTGCATTTGCATTTCAGCGAAAAAACTTGAATATTTGTAAAGTAAATATTTAACAAAGTACTTGCAAATGCGGGTTTCAAGACTTAAAGGCCGTTTTAGTTATTGAATTATATTTTGGTGTCTCACTTCTTATTGTTGAGTCCATTTTTTCCAGTGCCAATTTGTTTTTTTTAAATACTAATATCAGAGTTATGGAATTCACACCAGAGGTCATATTCAAGAGCTTGATTTCCAGCAAAGTGTTCGTATTGTATAATATTTATATTAGTATTAACATACCTGAGCCAAATAAATCCATTTTGTGTAATCTTAAACGTGTTTTTTGTCCAATGATTTGTTCATATGTGGAGTCATTACTATATATATATGTACCTGTATATATAAGAATATATTTTCAAGTAAAGTGATTTAGTAGTGGTGTCCCAACATCAAACACTGCCTGTAATGTAAGACATTTGATCAATTGCTACGTTTTCCCAGCTTTGAAAAAAACCATGACGTAAATAGGGTCCTCTTGGTCTCATATGTGCGTCATCCTGCTGAAACCTGGACACACAAGGAGATCCGTCCCTTCTGGCAGTGCCAACTGAAGACCTGTTTAGTGATCCTCGTAAACAAGACGCACAGATGAGTCCAGGCCCCAAAGCTTGTGCTTCGTTATACTTTGAGTCATTTTTTTGTTAATCCCTAAGTGCAGACTTGAGAACGTCAAGTGAGAGACAGCGTCCAAAACATACAAGGAGAAAATGGGAGGATCGCCTGCCAAGCAACAGATGGGTGTGTTTGAGGGCTCCAAATGCAAAAACCAACATGGTGTTCCCGGAATAGCAGCAACAAAGCCCTTTGTCTTTCACGATGGATGAAGTCGCCCCATTTTGGGATGCAAAACAAAACGTCTGAGCACGTCACCAGTTGCGTCTGTGCCAGCAAACATGGGCTGTACATCCTCCCAAAGGGAGGTGGTGTGACTGACTGACTGACTCACATGCTCTCATCCACTTACTTTTGTTCTAAGAGCCACACTTCACCTCTTTGATCACACTTTCCTCCTGCCATCGTTGCCATATGATTCATTCTTTCACATAGTGTCATTCTTTTAGCACCAGACCAGACACAAAGAGACACATCCGGTGTTTTACTCTTTCTCGGGGTCCCAATCTGTTTTTGCAGTCTGTTGCAGGGTATTTTTAGCGGCGTGCAGAGGAGCGGACAGACCGGCGGGCAGATGTGCCCTGTCTTCACCCGGCTCTCCTCTTTTAGTTGCAGCTGAGTCAAGACCGGATGCACAGACCTCCGACTGCCTCCACACTCCACATAGACGGCTGGTCCTCTCTGCGTTTGTGCTCACAAACGCTCATGCGTGCACACAGATATTTCTGTCATACTCCTTTTCCTATCGGAGGGTCTTTTTCTGTATGTTTCTCATCTGCTGCCTCATTTGTGGTTTTCAGGAGCTGATATTCTGATAATCTGGTCCTTGGGGACGAGGAGCAATGGTTTGCTGGTGCTTAAGATCAGTCTGAAGTATGTCCAGGATATCAAAAGATTACTGTTAAAGCTTTCTCTCCTCCATCATTGCTAATTTTGACATAAAATTACCCTATTTTTTCTGTTTATATTACATTTTTTTCTGCTTTGGATTCTTTCCAAAAGAAAAGATAAAATTCCATGAATTTTCTGTAAATTGCTGGAAAAATTGCAATACGGCCAATAAGATCAATTATTTTAATTGAATATTTACAGGTCAGCTTAGTGATGTTGTCAATTGTCAGTTTAAAGTAATCCTCATTTTTCTGGGGACCCCTGAGAATACCCCAACTGCTGCTCTAGCTCACCCTGAAGGATGCTGAGGATCTTCTGATCTTTGAGCATCAGCTATGGAAAATCTTATCCCAGTGAAATATTTAGTTGATCTAAATGCTTGGAGGAAACAATCTGCAGAGGATTGCATGCAAACAATCAGCATGTTGGAACAGTCTTTGCGAACATTTTGTCCAAGTGCACCCGAAGCAGTTGTGTAGAACAAAAGCATTTAGTCACTTTCTGACTCTCTGACAGTGTTTCTGGGTTTTGCAGGTTTGACTCTGTTGTCCTCTTTGAGCACACTCACAATTTGTCTTGTTATTGCTCAGTGGCTAAATTACTGGCCAAGTGTCTCTGTTCCTGTGAGAGGAGTCAGCCCTTACTCACTAACCTCCTTCATCTGAGAATCCCAGGATCTCCTCGTCTCTCTTTGGCCTCGCTTGTTTTCTCTCTCTCGCTCTTTGGTTTCGAGGAGCAGAGGTTCAGTGCCCTGCAGGCTCGTGTTTCCATGTGCAGGACAATAAGAACTGTCCGGTGCGACTGTGCTCCAAATGAAATTCATCAATTATGGATGCAATAGGTCACTTGACACACTGACCATCTCTCCGCATCCTTATAGCCTTTTCTTAAGGTAAACCAGGCATGCAAGGAGGCAGTTTGTATCTCATTGTCCAAACGTCTCCCTAATCTCTTTCTGTCCTTCCAGTGGCCCCTGACGTCAGCGTGAGAGGCTCAGCCTGTCCTTTCACAACTGAGACATGTGCGAGAGCGAACGTCAGCAAACACGCCAATGGCACGCAAACCAGCCCGCCAACACACGTGCTCGGCCAAGATGAGCATGTGGGGGAGACTGTGTGACAAGGCGAGAGAAGGAGCGGAGCGCGAGCGCGAGCGAGAGAGGTGCTGCTGTGATTGGGGTTCAGACAAAGACTGACTGACAGCAAATGACAGACGGGAAAACACACAAAGAAGAGCAGATAATGCAGAAGCAAAAAAAAAAAAAAATGGCATGGAGAGTTGGGGGAGAGTGAGTGGGCGCAGTGTGTGTGATAAACACACATCATCAAAGTCTGATGACTTCAGAGAAATTCTCTCCACTAATGGGCCACGGTCGTGTTCCTGTGCCCTAGGAAACTACATATATGTCCCATGACCACCCAGGCATTTACCGCTGCTGTCAGGCTCTGAAGCCAAACGCCCACAACCGAGGGCTTAGAGATATAGCAAGGACAGTTTCTGGTGCACAATAACTGCGACAGGAGAAACTGTGAGACAGCCACAGTCATCCACTACTGCCATCTGCACACTGCTCCAGCATCTAATGTGTTTTTACAAAATACAATTATTTCCTCTTCACACTTGACAGAGAAAACACTTCTGACACTGATGGAGGTCCACATCTTCTGAATTAAGAGCTTTGTGTCAGAAATCTCAGGTGCATGCGAAAAGTTGGGCACAACTGAAAAAAATGAAGCAAATGAATCATGAATATAGTTGAATTAATTGCAATTTATGTCTCATTTTGTCCCATCCTCTTTTCATACATACATACGCACGCACGCACGCACGCACACACACACACACACATACATACAGACATACATACATAATGTGTATGGGATACGAATGTATCCTACATACGTACATACGCACGCACGCACTCACATACACACACCCACACACATACATACATAATGTGTAGGGGATACATATGTATCTTCCATATATACATGCATACACACACGCACGCACGCTCACACAAACACACAAACATACATACATAATGTGCATGGGATAACTATATATCTTACATACATACATACAGGCACGCTCACACAAACACACATACATACATACATACATACAAACATACATAATGTGCAGGGGATACGTATATATCTTACATACATGCATACATACATAACACTGTATGTCCTCAGCAAATTAAAACAAGGCAACAAGAAAACTTTTTTCAAAGTGCATCAGCGGTGACACATTTGGCAGTGAACTTTAGTGTGTGTGTGTGTGTGTATGTGTGTGTGCGTGTATGTGTGTTTGTCTTTACACCCGCACACACGTGCATGAGTATATGCATCATCATTATCATGGTGAGAGTTAATCTGGTGAGGGGGTGTGCAAATTGTCACATTTTCATCATGGTGTTTCCCCCCCATTCTGACCCCTCCCTGAATCATCCCCTCTCCCCCCTCAGTCATTGCCCCTCCCCATTTAAAACGTATAACACATTGACTGTGCTCACCATACATTCACGGCTCAATAAATATCCATCTGCAGCTGATGAAGAGGAGGTGGAAGCTTAAGTTGGTGTGAACATGGATTTCAAGTGAGATCTGTGCCATGTTGACGAGCAGATTGCCATGTTGGACTTCACTTAAGCCCCCGAAAGCTGCAAATTCCCTCACCAGTTTGTGTCTTCAGAAGCAGTGTGCCTGCTGGTTCCCATCACACATCTCTGCAAAAGCTTTATCCTGGATGAAAACACTAATCCCCTGCATTTAAAACACTTAACAATCCCCTGTTTGAATGTGTGTTTGCTGCAATTGTCTGTGTAAAGTTATATCTGGAGTCATTTCAAAACCAATCATGTGCCAGCTTGCTTACTTCAGTCTGTTTATTGTTTTCAGCTTCTGTAGAGAACAAAGTGGACAGTGAAATGGCAATGAAACCCCCCACTCACTTCTGTTTATAGTTTCTTTATTTTCTAATAAAGCAAAACACTTTCCAAATGTTTTTTTCCATCGAAAAAATACAGAATCTAGCATTGTCACAGCATACTTTCATCACGTCCTGTGCAGAAACTCAAAGTCAGGTAGGCTGAATTGAACGTGTTGGGATTGATGGGGGACATATGGCCTCAGTGGAGGATTGGCATTGTGTTGAACAGATTGTTGATGAAAACAAAAACAAAAACAATGAACAGTTGAGTCAGACATGCTCTCTAAGAAAACACGGCTATAGTAAATGAATTTGTTTCATGTCATTTTATTGTCATGGTTTGTAAAAGACAGATTAGTCACACTTTGATATTAACTGCATATAAAAAAAAGACATTCCTCCATTTAAAGCCATACAGTCGTGGATCAACTTTCACTCCTAAACAGGGGAAACCCAAACAGACAGACAGACAGACAGACAGACAGACAGACAGACAGACAGATCAGGGGACGTCCAATGACAACCAAACTGGCCTTCTCGACACTTTGGTCTGTGAATCCACAACAATCCCACTCACACACTCCCACGACAAAACAAATGAATCACACACAAAGCCAGAATTCGGAGTGTGTTTTCTCTGTTGACAGTGACCTCTGATGTGTTCAATCGCATCAATTTCTTGTCAGAGGAAGAGAAAAGACAGCAGAAAAAAACACGATGGACAGGAAAAAGACTCAGCATTTCATTTCTTAGCCCTCTTTCTTCTTCTATCTTCACAAGCTGTACTAAATGTTAGTAACTCGTCACTAAACGCTTATAAAAATGACCAGCTAGATTCAAACACGGAGCGGCGTGCGATGGCTGCTTTGTACAGCGGATGTGTTTGTGTGTGTGTGTGTGTGTGTGTGTGTGTGTGTGTGTGAGTGTGGTATATACAAGTGTGGGTGGCAGTGGTTCTAGCTGCTGGCATCTCTGGCATCACACAGGAGTTGGATTCCAAACAGAGAGCTAATTATCCTCTCTCGCACTTAAAGCTCAACCTGTATGCATGATATTGATTTTCGTCTCTCTACTCGTCCTTATTTTTTTTGCATTTTTCCATCCTCTCTCCAAAAGTCGCTCCTGGAGCTCATCCGCCTCCCACTTCTGCCATGCAGCGCCTCACTAATCACCACTTTGTGAAATGATGAGATGAAAGGAAAAAAAATGTCAGCTGTGATTTTGACAAGTCACAACGCCTGCGTCGTTTGCTGCCACTGATATTAAAAAAGACCCCACGGCTCAATGTGTGTCATATCTCTACCTTGTTGTTGTAGTTTTCTGCCTTTGTACAGCCACTATCTGAGATGTGACTCGTGCTTTCATATCAAAAAAGCCTGTACGAGTGGGCAGCAGCTACTTCAACATCAAAAGCCTTCTCTGACCTATAGTAACCTCAACTGCTCCCGTCCAAGTGTAGCGCCGTCTGCACCTCCGGGAAGGTGAAAGGAATCGAGGTCCGAGTCGGAAGGAGCAGGAGGGAGGAATCAGAGGAGGGAAAAAGAGGGTTCTAGAGGGAAAAGAGGAGTTCAACCGAAGAGGAGGTGGAGGGCGAGCGTGACTACGGAGAGGGAGAGGAGGTGGAGGAGGGCTGTTCTTCTGCTGTGGCAGGAGGAGGAGGAGGAGGAGGAGGGGAAGACCGGGCTGTCGTAGCCAGGCGGACACTCCAGCTCGAAGCAGCGGATGGAGGAGTCTTCGTTGCCGTAGTTGGCCCAGTACTCTTCCTGGTCGAGCTTCGGCAGCGCCACCTCGTCCTCCGACAGTTCGTACTTGGAGGGGATGATTTCTGCGGGGATCTTGGGGGGGAACTGAGGCTTCACCGCCGAGAAGGGGAAGGCCTTGACCGTCTCGCTGTTCTTCTGGTACGAGGCCTTGGAGGAGGAGGCGGGCTTGTGCTTGGAGAACCACCAGCGGGTCTTGGTGCTGAAGGTGGTGGTGGTGGTTCCGGCCAGGGAGCCGGGATCGGGCATGGGGCAGAGGGCGAAGTCCAGCTCCCGCAGGAAGCGGAGGTCCTGGCCGCGGCGCTGGCTCGGGGAGCTGCACATCAGGTCGGAGGAGGAGATGCGGGCCTTGCGGAACCACTCCCACAGGGGGCGGGCCTCGCAGCCGCAGGACCAGGGGTTCCCATTGAGACGGAGGAACTGGATGTCCTGGGTGTCCTTCATGGCCTGGCCCGGCAGCTCGGCCAGGGAGTTGTTGAACAGGTAGAGGATGGTGAGGCGGCCCAGGTCGCGGAAGGCCCGGCGGTTCACCTGCCTGATGCGGTTGTCGTGGATGAGCAGGCGGTCCAGGTTGACCAGCCCCCGGAACACGTTCTCAGACAGGGCGCGGATGCGGTTTCCGTGCAGGAAAAGATGGGTGAGGTTGACCAGATCTGAGAACAGGTCGTCCTGCAGAAAGTGGAGTTGGTTCTCCTGGAGAGAAGTCAAACAGAAGAATGGTTAAAAAAGCTATAAAAAAAACAAAAAACACACAAGATATTTGGCAACATCCTCCTGAGATGCTCCACCGTGGCCAGAACTCTCAAAAGCATTAAATGTGGGAGGGATTTTTCTCCATTTTTGGTCATTTCTTCTTGCCAGGAAGTTATTATTTGATTGAAAGGGAGCACTGAGATCTCACTATCAGCTGCCAAAATGCTGCACAGTGTCTGGCAACGATACAGGTGGCTCTGGAAAGATGATTTTTTAAAATTATGCGCTGATGGTAAAAGCCACTGCCTGCCTCAAGTGGGAGAAAAACTGTCCATTGTGTGTCGGCAGTGCGTAAATGGAAGCAGAGAGGGGGGGAAATGCACCGTTCTGGTTTTAAAAGCACTTTTGAGCATTTTCCGTCCCTTTGAGCTTATTTGCACTGTGCAACCACGCTTAACTACCTGAAACAAACCAGTATGAAGACATTTCTATGTGTGTGGGTGTGCAGCCTGCATGTGGGCAACTGCGAACTGCCCGATACTCGTATAATCCTTCTCCGTAACACAAGCTATAAGAACATGCGTCATTCTGAATGTCTGCGGGGATGCACTCTTTACCTGCAGGTAGAGGAATTGCAGGCTGTACAGCTTGTGGAAAATGTCATGGGGGAGAGCGGCCAGCTTGCAGCGGTGCATGTGCAGGCTCTGCAGCTTCTCCAAACCCCTGAAGGCTCCACCTTCCAGGCGCCGCAGCGAAGGGTTGTCGCCCAGATCCAGCTCCTCCAGCACCCGCAGGTTGCTGAAGGCCCCGGCCTCGATCCATGTGATGTTGTTGCCATACAGCCAAAGCACCTGCGGCGGATAAGGTGGAAGGTGAGCGGAATGTGTGACAGAAGGCAGAGGAATCACAGCTCTAAACACCACACACACGCCTCTAACCTGTGTCTCAAAGCCAAAGGAGTCGGCGCGGAGCTCCGTGATGCGGTTGTTCTGCAGGAACACCCGCTGCGAGTCATAGGGGACGCCGGCTGGGACTATGGTGAGATTCTGGGACTGGCAGCTGACCGTCATGGGCGTGGGGTAACACACACACAGCTTGGGGCACGCAGTCACCCCGCCTGGCTTCACCACCACCAGCCACAGAATCAGCCACAGAGTCAATCCACCTGACAAAGACACAAAAAGAGACACACTGTTAGAGAGGAGACCATGCTGAACGTGATCGGACAGTCAGACAAAGAAGGATTTCAGCTTCTGGCAGCAGTTGTTTGTGATTCTTTTCAACACCCCTGTGCTCTCACCCGTGACTTGTTGATAGTTTCCAGAATTATAAGGCTCATGTATAATTAACCACATAACATTCACCTATTCATACCCAACTGATCACTTTACGCTGGTGGGATGGATACTGTTGCACAACTTGCCTAACAGCAGATTAGAATACAAAAATCTACCCAAAGATCAATAGGGGCAAAAACGTGAGGCAAACGTGTCCCACCGCATTTAATTAACCCAGTTTCCTTCTTCTCCGCTGATGCTGAGGAAGTGGATGTTTCCACAGAGAGGTTTTTCTAACAGGTGAGCGCGCGTAAAAGCAGTAAGGGAACCCGGATCGGTTTCGATCCTCATCAATAATTACGCAGCGTCACGCATGGCTCATATGACGGCGCACAAAGAGGGGCACCGCAGTAAAAGTACATGCATGAAATAATAACGAGGCTCCCATTCATCTGCTGCGCGCAAGATTTTCCAGTGGCACACCTCTTGACCTCTTAACAAGTTGGACCATTAGGCTCGCCGGAGGAAGAGGACAGAACCGGGGCTGGGGTTTCAAAGTGGAATAAGACACCACACTAGAATCTCTGTAAGTCTTATTTACCCCAAAGTCGATGGAGATGGGGAAAGAAAGCTCGGAATCAGCCCTGCGTAAATATCTCCCGTGCGTAAAGGAGATGGACAACACGTCTGAAATAATGTTGACCAAATTCTCACATCGTTCAATGCTGTCCATGGTGTTCATTTGAACACCCATTATTGAAAAAGCCCAATTAGAATTCGCACTAGTTGTGAACCATTTTTGAAAAACACATCCAAACGGCAGGAAGACCGTGCGTAAAAGCGCAATAATCTCCCCAAATTGAGGAAATACGGTGGCATTTAAAGTTAAGAAGACTCTTAATATCTTACAAATATATATTATAATATCTTACAAAATGCACTAACAAACCACAGAAATCACTCGCAAAAAAACTCAAAGTGGAACTCACCTTTGAAGTTGCGGGCGCTGGAGCCCCTCTTGGTCCTACGAGTCTCCATCTCGAACCAAAGCCGAAAGCGAGTTAGCCTGCGCGGCGTGGAAGTGCCTGCTTGCTGCTATCTCTGCTGAGGTTCAGCTCTGGATGACCGAGGCGCTGAGGCTTCGAGGGAGTGAACTGCTGGAGTCCGGGGAACCTCTTTATACGCTCGGCGCCCACGGCCGTGGGCAGCGGAGGATCCTCTCTACGTCAGCGCGGGAGGAGGGGATGAGAGTCACCGGAGGAAGAGACAAGAAAGGCAGTGGCGGGGCGGGATGTGGGTTATCTAACAGAAACGCATCACTGCTCCGCAACATTACCAGTTATTAGGCAAATGATGACAGACGAGGACAATGTGGAGAGCAGAGAAATCCTCTTTGCACTCCGAACACTGAGGAAAAACCTTACATGGTGGCCGATAATGGTGCCAACTCCTCCATTCATCAGTAAGACAAAGCGCGGCGTGGGCAGACTGAGATAGGGTGGAAGTTTTCATGACCAAAAGAAAAATCCCGAAAACAAAACACGTGCAATGTGTCTTTGTAATGTGGCTCCTTTGGGGGCCTTGGAGGTGTGAAGACTCGTTTGGCATTTAACGCAAGATTCCAATGTCTCATTAGGTGTGGGCCGGCCTGGACCGAAGCCGAGAGCTGCCCACCACCGTCGAAGGAGAAACACTTTGACACGACATATGGACAGAAGGTGGCATAACTGGGACAATCTGCAGGTTGGGGGGTGGGGGGGGGGGTCGGGTACACATGTCGCTTTGGCAGACGCGGGTTCGAGAGCGGTGTGGTCGCTCCTTGTGTCACATTTGAGGTTCATGTGATGATGATTAACTCGGCCACGTAGGTCTTCTCCATGTGAAGACAACAGTGTTTTACTCATCGGCACAGCACGGGTCAAGGCCCGGCTCGGCTCCACCGTGATGCACATCATCTGCTCCCTGTCGAGCACACACTCAGCCAAAGCCGCCCTGGTGGAAGGTCATCCACAAGCTGCGAGGGCATAAGCTGCGTGTCTGTCCTCACACCGTGTCCTGGCTCCGGCGTGGTGAATTGAGGAGGCGGATAGCTCACTAAGTGGGCATTCGCCGCCTCCACGGGGGGCTGAGGGACAGAGAAGGCTGTGTGTGTCAGTGCAATTTATCACTTGTTCTTGGCCCCGGGGTAAATTGAAGGCTGCCAGCTCACAAGCCAGACCCCGTCTTCGTGGAGGCTGTGGGAGTGGGTGAGTGTGTGTTGCACCTGTGACCTGTTGAATGTGGGAGTTTGATGTGTGTGTGTGTGTGTTTTTTCCTCCCCTTTTTTCCCCCAAAGTCCAGTATTACATTCACACACATTCAGTACTTTATGCACACTTGCCTCTTTGTAAATGTGTCGCAAACCGCTGTGCAAATGAATGAGCACCACAATCACACACACACACACACACACACACACACACACACAGACACATGTGATGTAACAACATACACACACATGTCCATCTCCCGGGGGCCCCTCCCGTGCATCCTCTCACTAGCCTGGTGTGTCACACTGAATCATGGGCACATTGGCATTTGAACTGGTGTAAACACAGCATGTTCAAAGGATCTGTCCTGATCCTATTAAAAAATGTGTCGCTGACTCCGTACATAGCCCCCACCCACAAACACACACACACACACACACGCGCGCGCGCTGGGTGCAGAGGAGAGGCCTCCCAGGCTTGCAAGTGGAGTGTAAAGAGCATTTTGATCCCCTTCTCATTCCCTTCTTCTCCACTGAAAGTTTTCTTCATCCATCTCTAACTAAAAGCGCAACATTTAGCCACATTTCTCCTATAAGAGCTCGGGACAAATAAACGCAGCGTGAGGTTTCTGTAGAATTGCATGAATCAGACAAAATGTGGGTGTCATTTGTGATGGCAAAGGTCTGCTCAGACTTTGTTAACGAGATAATGAATCATTTGATATTTAGTTTCAGAGTTTACTGCCAGTTTTTAAAAAAAAAAAGGTTGTTTACTCCACTCCTCTTATGTAGAGGAACAATATGAGCAGGACATTTCATTCTTTATGTCATTGTAAACGATGACAATAGACCTGAAGACACCAAAAATTGGGAGGAGAGTTAAAAAAAGAAAAAAGCACTTTCCGAATAAGATGACAATAAAAACGTCACGTTCGTCTGCGTCTGCAACAGCGTCTGACAGTGATGACGCTGATCTTGACAAAAAGGAACGAGAACACGCCGTAACGTGACGTGAGAAGTCCTTTTTGCAACCTGACATCCATTAGTTTGGCATCAACATCTCAAACCTCAAAACCACATGTGTGAAGTCACTAATGGCCTTGTTTTTCCTCCTCGCTTTCTGCATCACATTGGCTCCCGTAATATGCTCGCAAACCTCCGAGTATAACTACAAATAGATTACGAGAGAGAAGAAGGCGCAGATGTTTCCAGAATTTTTGAAGTTTATCTATAATTCAACAGATTACATTAGAGGAATCATTCACCCGTTCACACACGCCTGATCAATTTTCACGGGAGCCCTGGATATTGTTGTGTAAGTCGCGTAATAGCAGATCAGAACAGAGAAACTACTCTACTCAAAAAAGAATAATTTCAAGGTTAAAGCTAAAATGAAATTATTTTATATTCAAAATGTGTTTTAATTGTATTAAATGTGGACGGAGGAGCCATTTTCTCCACGACATCCCCCTAAAACAACAAATACAACTCAAACCCAATCAGTGGAGGCCTCGCCCGCCGTGAGCTGTGGCTCTGCTCTGGGTTTCTCCAGTTAAAGGGAGTTTTTCCCGGCCTCTGTTGCCGAGCGCTTGCTCTGGGGGAGACATGTTGAGTCTCAATTGCAGAGCGTGTTCTACACCTGCTCTTTGTTAAAGTGCGTTAAGCTGACAGGTATAAATTGGCGTTAATTCAATTATAATAGAATTGAATTAATGGTCATTAAAAAAAAAACGGGCGTATCAGTATCAGTAAGTGTAACAGTCAGTCAGTCAATCTGTTGAGCAGACGGAAAGCAGCACATTTTGGCGGCGCAGACAACGTCGCTTTCTTCGCCCCCCGTTCGCACCCATCAGAGTGGACGGAGACACTTCGCCCCGGGCCGCTGTGACTAATCGCGGCGCCACAAAGACGCGCTCAGCCCCTGCAGAGTTCAATCAAACCGCCTCATTAACGGAGAGGCGCCTTTTTATCCTCCCTCCCTCCCACCTTCACTCCTATTTCTGGCAGCCATTTGTTTATGCAAGTCCGTATTTTTAAATGGCTGAGATGCTGGAGTTGCGCTCATCGATGACGCAGATACAAGGGAAGGACCCGTCACCATTCACATGTTGCACACACACACACACACGGTAACACACACATACGGTCACACACGCAGTGACAGACTTGGCGGAGCTGCTTTTTCTTGTGTTCGCACAGCAGAGAACGCAGGACGATTTGGGAAAGTTGTTCTTGTTATTTCTCATTCCAAAATCTGGGCCACAGCTTCTCCCATGTGAGGTGTGACCCCCCTCCCCACCCACACACACACACACACACACACACACACACCACCCTAACTAACAGCAGCACTGTGGCAATTCCCACCCGGGGGTCTCACTGGACAAGACTCACTGTCCCCTGAAGCTGCTGAGATTCGCCCACAGTTCTCCACCTCAGGGCGTCGAACCGGCTGCAAAAAAAAGCTGTCACATGCAGCTAAATCTGTCTGGACCGAGAGCCATCAAACTTCTCCTGTGTGCTTTGCTTCTCCACTGACGGATACATAACCACAGTTTTGCATAATGAAAAAAAAAAAAAAAGCAACCTACACGTCCAAAAACGCAACACCGAGCATCTTCTACCGCTAATGTACGTCTTTCGCACCCTGCAAAGCCATTTCATAACGCACATTTGGTACGTCTGTCGTTTCCAAGGTGAGATTCCCCTGAAGACATCATCAGTGTTGCTTTTTTTGTTTTGCCAGCGCCATCAAGGTTATTAAATAACAGTTTTGCAATTAACCAAGCTCAGATGTGGTGTGAACTTGTGTCATGTAGTTTCTAGTGCGTCAATTTGTGATGACAGAACGGAGGAGGCCAAAGTGTGGGGGCGCTACTCAAGAAACAATATGGAACAAATGGATTTGTAATTTTTTTTTCACACCTTGAAACACTGCACATTTGCTCTCCCTTTCTCACTTTAGAAGCTACAGTGTGGACACACTCGCCGTTAGACGACACCAAACAGAGGCAGCCTTTAGTAACACCCTCCTCGGCAGAGCTCTCGGATCTTAGATTTGTAATTCCACTTTAATCTTCCTCACAAAAATCTTATATTTCTATAATCTTGGTGTTTAACACACTCCTTTCATCCACCGCCCGCAGACTTTCCACTGACATGT
Source organism: Mullus surmuletus (assembly GCA_903171835.1). Classification (NCBI taxonomy): domain Eukaryota; kingdom Metazoa; phylum Chordata; class Actinopteri; order Syngnathiformes; family Mullidae; genus Mullus; species Mullus surmuletus. The sequence goes on from CAESWR010001194.1 coordinate 95,945, forward strand.
AGAGCGAGAACTACTCGCTGATATTGATTTGTTCTATGTTCAGAATCTGTGTTTGTATTTGATCATCACGCTGATCTTTGATCGTGGAAACTTGCTGTTCACCGCTAACCTGCTGCAATGAACTCATTGATCTCTTACTCAATAAGTGACACGATTCTGGTTAAAAAAACACAAAAAACACAAACATAATCACCACACAGCCAAAGTTCATATCAAAAGATTCATTTTTTGATTTAGTCAGTGGACAGATTTACAGTTACATTACAGCATCGGTAACATTTGACCTCAACATTTCCAGTAAAAAAAAAAAAAGATAATTTTCCTTTATGTACGATCATTAATGTCATCAGTTATAGTAGTTTAACTATACAAATCCTACTCCTCACTTGGCACACGGTGAGCACCTGTGACGTGTCAGATGAATATCTGAGCTGGCAGTTCATCAGAGTTGCCAGCAGGTGGCAAAGCTGGGAGCATACGGGACCTTTGATCAAACCACTAAAATATAAAAAGCTCTTGCTACAAGTGTTTTCAGTCATGTAGAATAAAGTGCATCATCATCACCACTGCTATGGCACCTGCTGTGTTTGCACATTACATTAAAAACACACATTTATGGGAACGGAGGGGTTAAATTCAAAATGCAACATAATACACACAAGACGAAGACACTATGTGGAATTTTACCTAAAAGCAACATTTAGATACATGATTTAACTGTTACGAAACATCTGGAATGTCATGCATTATTCTAAATCGTCCCTTTCTCAGTTTATTATTTATTTTATGAATTAATCTGTCAGAAAAATAATACAAATGTAGAAAAACTCAGCTGATATGTTGTTCGGTTTCAAC